>MU224862.1:579196-619302 GCA_018584345.1 Thuja plicata
AGAAGGTGGATGGAGAGATCACCAAAAGGGCACTATGTAGCTTGAATCCTTCAATGGCCTCCAATGGATCTCCTTCATGAAAATGGATGCTTGGATGCTTGAGAATGGATGGATGCTTGCTTGAAATATTTCTCCTTAGCTTGCTTGAATTGCACTTGAAAATCCTTCTCAATTGCGTAATGATGCTTAATTGTGGTTAAAGAAAATGAGAGGAGAAAGCCCCCTTTTATATGAAACTAGGGCACAATCTTCTAAGGAGGCCTACATAGGATAATTAAATCATCATTTAAGCATTTAACCCTAGAAGAGGACCTATATTAAATATAATTTAGGAATCAACCGATTCGGAACCCGAAACAGTCAACCCGAAAGTGGGAAATAACTTTTGCAAAGACCAACATCCAGAAACTGAAAGTTCCCAGGATTTGGACCCTGGGACAGGGTCGACCTGGTCGACCCTGTCCTAGGTCAGGGTCAAGGTTGACCCTGTCCTAGGTTAGATTCATGGAGGTTGACCCTGTACTAGGTCAGGGTTGAGGAGGTCGACCCTATCCCTAAATCCCAGAAACACAGGTCTGTATCCCAGAATGCATAAATATGGTCAAAAAATGGTGGACAAAAAGGCAGAACAGGGGGGAAGCCATGTTAAGATCAAGAACCCAGTCAAGGAACTTTTCATGACCCCAAACCACTTACTCAGAAGGCTAAAAAATTCTAAAATGGAAGTGCTTCCATTTTCTAACTATACAGGAACTATGGATAAATAGGGCTGATATGAATAGTTCATATAGATTGGTTGATAGAGAGGGGTCAAGGATTCTTGTCTTTGTTGATCTTGATTGGGGATAGAATAAGCGAGTGACAAGCTAGGAGTGATAGGCATGATGGATGGAAGGATATAAAGACCCAATATAGATGGAAGCTTTGACGGTTTTAGCTTTGGGATATAAGGACGAAGAATGGAAATGGAGGATGGAGAAGGCTGATGCTTATGTGCAAATGGAGGGAGATAAGGTGTAGAAGGAATATCAACATCTTTAGAGTGATATGCATGACCAAGGATATTCTATTTAGAATTCATCTTTATATCAATAGGTGCATGAGTAGGTTTCATAGGAGCAATTTTGATAGGAGCGGTTGAAGCTTGAGGGGATTTATTGTTCTGCAAGGAATTATGAGGAATGATGGTTTTTGGATATGGAAGATTATGACAAGGGGATGATGGGATGCTCTAATCTTGACAAGGATCTTTAGATGGTTTAGAAAGGGTACTTTTCTCTTGATTTTCAATAGGCTCTTTAGAGATGGTGGAAAGGATATCTTGATCTTTCTTGGGAGGTGGAGAGATATGTAGCTCTTAAGGTGGAGGGATATCTTCTTGGAAGAAATGAAAGGAAATGAGATCAGGATCATCCTTAGAATCTAGGGATATGGGACCTTCATCAAATGTTGGAAGGGATTGGATATTGGATTGATCTTGATCATTACTAATATTTGTCTCTTCACACTTTGGATCACCCTCTTGACATGGAGCCACTTCTAAGGATGAGGTAGGCTTTTTGATCTACATGAGGGATTCATGAAGGGCTAAAGGAGTATCATTTTGAGTAGGTATGATAGTCATTGAAGCAAATGGAAACTTTGGGTCTATGATCTTTGAAGCTTGTAAAAGACTCATCATCATATAAAAATTAGCTTGGATCTCTTTCAAAGCTAGTCCTTGAGGGTGGACATAGTCATCATTAGGCTCAGTCTTTCATAGAGATGGTGTGGCTGGTTGTGAAGCTTTAGGAGATGAAATAATGGTGGAAGAAGTAGATGTAATATGTGAACCATTTTTAGACATGGATTCCTGATATTGATCATGCTTGAGATTAGATGAATCATTAGGATTTTCCACTTCAATTATGCCATCATCTTTGAGATCTTGGATTTTATGTTTCAACTCCATGCAAGATGTGTTATGTATGTGGAGCCTAATCAGACTCAGGCTCTTTCGGCATAGTTTCCCCCCAGATTTATCTACAGGGGATTGGGGGCAGCGCCCCCAAGCTTGAAGTCAAGGGGCAGAGCCCCTTGCAGGGTCTTGGGGCAGCACCCCAGGTGGGGTCAAGGGGTAGAGCCCCTGATGGGGTCAAGGGGCAGTGCCCCTTGTAGGGGCCCTTTGGGGTAGTGCCCCAGGGCAAGGTCGAGGGGCATCTCCCCTTGATGCCAACAATGACTTAATAATATTGTAAAGGGTTGGCCATCAATTTTCTATTAGTTGGAGTATTTTTGCCCTAATTAGGTTAAGTCAAAAATACTTGTGAAAAGGGCTTAGGGTTTGAGATTCATTGTATGAGGGATTTTGTAGCTTCTTGTGGTGGTATTGAGTTGCAGGTTTTAGATTGTAATCACTGGATTATAATAAAGACATTGGAATCACTATTGGTGGACGTAGCCCAGGGATTGGGTGAACCACGTTAAATTTTTGTGTCATTGTGTTCTCTTTTGTGTGTTAATATTTGTATTTTTCTACTTATTATTCTAACAAGATGAATTTTTATGCCCATTGTGTCGATGATATGCACAATAGGTACGCAAGAATGTCAATCCATGTGATGTGACTTGAGGTAGTGTGATGATATCATGACCAATAAGTTCTTCCAATGCTGATTTATAAGATTTTCCCAAAGGAGTAAAGATTCTCTCTAAAGGATAATTAGACTCTTCTTCACTTTTAATGTCTTCCTCTTGCAGATAGAGAATACTTTCATTTGAATCTATCATAGCTTCCTCTTCACTCTCTTGATTAAAGATAGGATAGACATGAAGTTGTTCTTGATCAAAGATGAGTTTGTTGTACTTAGATGCTTCTTTGTTTGGAGAAAAGGGGAGTATGGATGGCTCATGATCATAGAGAAAAGGAAATATTGTTGAGTGCATGTTGAATGGTGTATCCTTTTCTCCATTTGAGTCCTAGATTTTTGATTTAAAAGTTTGAATATGTTTTGATATAGTTCCCATAAGAATATCTTCTTTATCATTGTTAAGACCACAAGGTTTAGCCCATTTTATTTTAGCCATTTTAAGATTTTCTTGATGCACTTACTTATAAGATTGATCACAATAAGAATCAACAAGAGAGCCTCTAGTTTGCATAGGCATGAATCGATTTCTTTTCCTAACAAGTCTTGAAACAATACCAATGTGTCAAATAAGTCCAAGATAAAGGGAGAATGACAAAAAGATAAGTCCAACTGAGAGGGAGAAGCAAAGACTCTGATCTTGAGCCAAGCTTAACAAACCCTCTCTTGCAACTTAGAATAAGGACAGTGCAGACAAATACAACATAGATAGATATGGACTGGTCTACAGACTAGCATGACAGTATTAAGGTTTTGTGACAACAAAGTCAGATTAATCAAAATATTTCTACAAGAGACGAGACTAGTATGAACTTGCTAAAATGTAGTACACAATCTAGACAAATACCCAGTGTAACCACCTAGATTTGGTCTATTCTGACTATGGACCCTATTTTCCCTAAGTGTGACCATACCCCCAATTATGTCATGACAATGTTACTTTGGCATAATTCATTTTAAATCCAATTTAATGTCCTAGGTGATTTTTATCACTAAATTATATTAACTATTATAAGCCATACAATTCAAATCAATTAAATCAAATCAAATTCAAAAATGGCTATAGTATTTAATTATAAAGGAATTAAATAAACCCCTAAATCAATTGTTCACTCGCAAATGAACCCATTCCCCTAGCCTAATTAATTTAATTAAAATGGCTATAGTCCTCTTAATTATTAAAAAGCAATAAAATGCTTAAATAATTAAATCCTATATATTTAAATGAATTATGTCAAACAATTCATTTCATTTATATTCACCTAAAACCCAACCTAACCTATCTCAACCACTTCTACCTTGGGTTCTAACCCATCCCAACATATTCCCCCATGCTAATCTAATTCTAATCCTAATTCTATCCTAACCCACCTCCTAATGTTGTCACATTCCATTAAGGAATGATTAACAACTCCACCCACTTGAGAAAGTCAAGGAATCTCAAGATTCCTTCCCTCAAGTCCATTTTCTCAAGCCATCCTCTTACACCCTTCCCATGCTTCTTTAAGGCTCTCATTAATGCCTCATTAATGAAGATTCCTTAAGCCCATATCTCTGCCATGCCTATTAAATACCCAAGGCATGCATTTATTGCTCTTACACCACCATTAATGAGTTCCTCAACTCATTAATGCACCTTGTCCCCCCTCTCTCTCCTCATTCTTCTATAAATAGAAGACATTTTTGAGAGAAAAGAAGCCTTCGTCTCATATTAGAAAATACATTGTTATGTTGTTAAGATTTAGATAGCTTCATTTTCACTTCATAGCTTCATTACCATGCATTGTTATAATGTCCATTTTTAGAGCTAGAATGCATTGCTTAATGATCAAATAGCTTGTTTTAATTCAAATATTTCATGCTAAGTCGTATATGTCACTAATAGTAGCATAATCTGAGGGCTATTATGTTATTAATCACACTCTTCTTAGTTAGAAAGAAATATGTCCATATTAGTTGGTTTTATATGCTCATCTAAACCCCTTTTTAGCTAATGCAATGATCTATTGAAGTGTTGTGTCTTTCTTAAACAGGTACAAAAATCACACACACATTTCTGGCACCCACCGTGGGAATTGAATTGAGATTTGAACTCATTTTGACATCATTTTCCACTAATCTATATGCCCAATTTTTAGGTCCAGGATCATTTCTAGTGACAAGGAATTGCATCTAGGAAATGCTATCGCACCACAGAAACTAAGGCTCGCATCTAGGATTTCCCAGATCATTTCTGGTTGGAGCTCGCATCCGGTGAACATACTATAGCATCTGGTGAAAGGGGTCACATCTGGTAAAATGTATCATTTTTAGTTATTTTAGGCTTGCATTTGGTTAGAAAATTTGCACACCTCATTTGCCTAACCCTAACTTCTTGACCAATTGTGTTTTTGACATTTTTGCAGCCTAAAGATTGTTTGTAGGTTGATGTTAAAGGTTTTTTGTGGGAGTTACTACAAAGAAAACTAACTTGGTTTTTCAGATTGCCAAAACCCCCATCTTGACCTCTATTTACATGCTTTCAACATTAAGAAACATTTTCTAAATCTTCTAATAAACTGACTAGAGGACTATGCTCTTTTCCTCTTGAGGAAAATTAGAAACTCATACATCAGTTTGAGAGTCGAGAGGAATTTGGAGTTAACTGAACAAGAAAAATCACATCGTATAATTTCTTTTGGATCAGTAATTGAACAATAATAAAGAACTTAATATTGTGGGCAAATTGAACAAGTTTCATCATCTAATTTTGGATCAGAAATTGAACAAGCTACTCATTAAATATTGCGGCTAATTGAACAAGGCAAATATATTTTCAAGTATCTTGTTTTCATTAAATAGGAACATCTAAATAAAGCACAACATTACTTGAGGGAATGAACTATTTTCTTGACTTTATTTTGGGAGAAAACGGAATGGATTAGGAGAGTATGCTCTTCTTCTTCAGAAGAATAAAAAATCTAGACGTCCTACGCTTGCCAATCCTTTGTATGCATATTTAATAGTAAAGGGCCTGCCGGTTGAGGAAAAAATATCCCGAGAATGACCCAAGTGAGGAAAGGTTTTACGCCAACCCTTCCAACTCACTATAAATATTTTCTTCCTCGTAGGCTAAAGCCTTGGAAGATAGAGCCAGTTTTGTTCATGGAATTTTGACATCATTCCTTGAACATGCTTGGGTATGTGTAGAGCGGAGCCACTTGAATCTTTCTTGCGAGACTAGACATATTTAGGTACTCATAGGGATATATGCCTCAATTTTTCCTTGTGAAAATCTATGGGGGACGGTTTCAAATGGATTGCCCAATAATATACAACAATTTCAACTGAAAGAATTCCTAATTCACCCCCGAAAGGGTGATAATATTTGTGCAAGGAAAAAATTAATTTCCCCAAGACACTCATCATATCATGCCCTCACTTACATTTGGAGTTGGCTAATACAACATCATGACTGGAGCCATTGCATGCTTGGTGATGGATATATTCTGATTAGCATTTGAGTGTGTGCCTAAGTCAACGAGCAATGATTTTCATCCTCCACCTAGAGAATAGGAAAAAGATGAGTGTCTATTTCACCCTCCTAACAATGCAAATCTGTTTGATGTGTTTAAAAAATAATTAAAAAGATAAAATCTTCAAACAAAAAACATTCAATCCTAGATCAACACATGTGTTTTTCACTCATCGACGGGTCTTAGAAATCAAACTACAATCAGATGAACTTCACGCACTTCCAAAATGAACTTTTCAAAATATATTAAAATTGACAAAGACATCATAAGATCACATCCTAGATTTCCCAAATCATATGCAATATTTAGGCTCGCATCTAGTATCCTAGATCGCATCTAGTTAGCACATAGCCACATCTGGTATTTAAGCTCGCTTCTAGGGTTCTAAGTAGCTCGCATCCTATATTTCTAGGATTGCATCTGGGAGATCACATCTAGGACAGTGGGCACTTGCAAGATAATTTCTTAGAAAGTCTCAGTTGATCTGGATACCCTTTTGGCTCTTTAGTTTGTCCCTATTGTCTTTTATGGTCTCCCTGTCATTGAATCAAAACACTTTTTAGGTGTCCTCCTTGCATGTCCTGTTAGTTTCTCATAATCTATTTCAATATGTGTGGTCTATCTGCTTCTTACAAACACTTGATTCCCAGCTCACTATCAGGGCATTCTAACCCTCTAATGCTGGAATCATTTACTTCCACCAAAACTCAAAAGATACTTCCACCTAGACACACTCGCTTGAACAATTTGGGACTCTACTTGATACTCTTGGGAAACATCGATGAAAGTTGAGACACAACTTCATGGTTAACACAAGATGCAACAAGTACACATCTAAAGGATTGAAAGTGTCTCCTAAAAAACCACACTTTCAAGGGGAAACATCTCATAGTTCCCTACTTGATCTAGGCTCTCCACAAATGGATAGTGACACTCGTAGATTGAGTGAGGCTTTTGAGGAATATAACAATGGAAAAAACCAAAATCTCAAAGATACAAATGAGGAAGAAGAATCCACATTTTACCATCCCTTATTTGAGTCTGGAAGTGAGAATGAAATCACTGAAGAAGAATATGAAAAACTCAAACAAAGCAAGAGGTTCCATAAAATAATGGAAAAGATGATTGACGAGGATAAAGAGAAATACTTCCTCCATCTAGCATCCACGGGTGTCAAATTACCTAAGGATTATGATGTGGAACAACTCAAAGAGAAGGAGGTACCAAATCCTATATCTATTCTTGCCAAACAACTCACATTGATGCAAATGGAGCTTACAAATCTCAAGCAGGAGAAAGCTAAACCTAAAACACCATACTCTTTGGACTCCATTTGTCCATTCCCCTTTGATAAGAGTATCACTATGATCCCATTTCCTCCTAATACAACAAGACCAAAGTATGAAAAGTACACAGGAGAAACTGACCCACATGATCATGTAAGGGAATCCCATGCTCTGAGCATAGAATACATGCACAAACCTACATACCTCATGTGACTATTTCTAGGAGGTCTAGGAGGTAATGCCATGGAGTGGTTCTCAAAACTGAACCCTAAGGTCAAAACTTTTGAGGAGTTGATCCAACGATTTATCCAACATTACTCCTATAACATACAACATGATGTGACCATGATGGATCTATGTAATACAAAATAGAATAATGATGAATCATTTACACACTTCCTACAAAGATGGAGGAAGATCTTTGCACTATATTCAAGGGCCATTCCTGAATCAAAGAAGATGGAAATCTTCATTAATAACTTAGTGCCTAAATTGAACTACGCATTACAAATGCAAGACTCACCAAGCTTCGATAGAATGATTAAGGATGCCCTCCACATTGAGGAAGTTATGGTCAAAAGGGGGGAGATCACCCTTCAAAATGAAAACAAAACCAACAACTCCAAGCCTAAATGGTGGAAGCAAAACAAGAATGTTGTCAATGACAGAATAGTTGATGCCTCTAACATTAACCCTAAACCCGAGGTGTTCAATCTAACTAATAGCATGTAGGAAAGTAAAGATGCCAAGGTCATGACCCCCATGCCCAAAAAAAAATGATAATGGTAAAGGACGGTCATGAACTTAAAAACCTCAAAGAACATTTACTCCTTTGGGAGAACCTCTCGAGACCATTTTGAAAACTCTATTGGATAACAAGATTCTCACAATTCCTGATTCCAAACCTTGGGAACCAGAAATCAAACCAAGATGGTGGGATGATAATTCCTATTGTGTCTTCCACAAAAACAATAGACACAAAACTAATAATTGCCTTAAACTTAAACATGTCATTCAAGACCTCATTGAAGGCGGTCAGATCAAAGTGGACAGACACACTACCAATGAGGATCATACAAAATTAAATAAACCATTTCCTAATTACAACAAAGGAGAAAAATCTAAAGGGAAGAGTAATGAAGTAAACTACACCTATTCCAATAATGACAATGTGATTAATATGCTAGACGTTAAAATAGAATCAATCAATATGGTCACAATCAAAGGTGTTTCATTCCACTCAAATTCTGGAACACGGAGCCAAGCGCAGGTCATGATCAAAGGACCCCCAAAACTAGCATCAACTTCCAAGGTTCCTATCATTACTATTCCTAAACCAATAGAAAAACATGTGGTTACTATTCCTAGAGCAAAGTATGACCTGGTAGATCCATTACAATGAACCTCTACCAAAATTTCCATGTTTGATTTGCTCAAAATATCCACAGTACATAGGGAAATCCTAGAACAAGCTGTACATGCTACTAATGTCCCAAAGGATATTGATATAGACAAATTGCAAGAAATGGTCAATCACATCTCAGTGCCACATTACTTTTCCTTTTCTGAAGAGGATGATAAGTCATTGACACATCCACATAATCAACCCCTCCATATCGAAGTCCTCATTCATAAATCCCATGTTTGACGTGTGTTGATAGATGGAGGCACATGATTAAATATTTATACACTTGATATAATCAAAAGACCAGGTCTCTCAGAATAGACAATTGATTCCAGAGGAAAAATAACTATCAAGGCTTATGTTGAGGAAGAAAGATCCTCCAAAGGTCTTATTGTTCTACCTATCCGAGTTGGACCAATTGAAAGGAACATCACATGTCAAGTTCTGGATCTACCCTTGGCCTAGAATATCTTGCTGGGGTGACTATGGATTCATGAAATGCAAGCTGTGCCATACACTTATCACTAGTGCATAAAGTTCCCACATAATGGGGTGGAAGTGACGATTCCTGCAGATGCTAACTATACTTGTAATAATATCAAAGTATGTATTATGATCCCACATAATAAAGAGGCTATGGATGCAATTGCTCCTAAAACCACCAAGGACATGGTTATGAAGAGTTTTAGCAAAACCCTAAAACTTGAAGAAACAGGTATGGGAGAGTACAAGCTAGACCTAACTCCGTCACTGATAGAACTTCCGATGTCACCAAGATCCTATGATAAACCTTCCTCAACATTCACCCTTACAACATCCAAGGAGCCAGAAGTACACAAAGTGACTAGCATGGTAAAGGAATCCACAGCTTCTTTAGATAACACAGACTAACATGCAGTCTTGGATTGGCTTTACAAAGAAGAACCGGTGGAAGCTGAGGTCAAACATGTAGAGATATCCCCAAAACAGTATGGAAATGGATATGATTTCCTCAAACAGATGGGATACAAAGGAAAGGGACCTCTAAATGAAATAGGATGAGGTCTTATTGAGCCTATACCCATGGAGTTCCGAAATACCAGAGATAAAATAGGACTGGGTTTTAATACTAAAACTGATAAACCTGCTTCAAAAGATAGTCCAAACTCAGATAAATGGAGTGATGAAATAGATGAACTAGAGCAGTGGTCCTATGAAATATTATTACATATTGGCACAAAGGATCCCAACTACCAAGGAGAACACTATGTACCTAGATTTGAGGTACCACAAGATCTTCACCCCCCTTTGTTAGCACAACCTCCCATTCAAGAGGTAGGAGACACCACATCAGCTGATCCAGAGATATCATTGATAGAAATAGTTACTCAAGACACACCCCAATGACAAGATATACATCCTAACTGGGGTAAATTGGTCATGGTTTCACATGTCCTTGATCTACTGCACTTTGATCCACAGGTAGCTAACCGGGTACATCAAATAACTATTGTTGAATACTTGAACAGATTCGATGATGAGTTCACTGACTCTCATAATTATGAATGGGATGAGCTATCTGTCGCCACTGAAGATATTGGAATAGATACAATTCACATGTTTGCAGCACCCTCAACTCCTCGTGAACAACCTAATACTACTCCCAACAACACTAATAATCCTAAAGCAGAAGAAGAGTTCCTTCCCCCAATCATTGATGAAGAAATTGGTGATTACATAAGTCTAGAAGAATTTTAGAGGCTACAAGCACGAAGCCTCCTTTTACAAAGAGATGATGATGAGAGTTCTATTGATGAGTCACTAGATTTTGGTCCGTATATGACTAAAAATGACCCTTTTTATAACGATCTCATTCTTATTGATTTAAACATTGAAGAAATTAACTTAACAGAACATCTCCTGTCAGTTAATGGTCTTGATGCTAATGCGATGCTATCCTTCCCAGAGTCTGATTCCTTGTCTTTAATACACCCAAAAATCATTTATTGGACTAACATAGATCCTATGCCTATCCTCAACTTTCCCAATGACTATACCCTAGCTTTCTATCTCAATGCTTGTGAACCTTACCCTTCTTCCACCAATGCAAGGAGTGAGCACATGTCACAAGAGGATATCAAGTTTCTCATTCAAAAACTAAAAAATAAAAAGAAAAAGAGGACTGATGGTGAAAACCACTTTGTGGCAGTACCAGATCCTAAAATAGTAAAAATAAAAGATGTATCCAATGGTGAAAAACTCTCAGAGGTGCCAAAGGATGATATTCTTGATATTCTCCCTGAACACTTTCAGGAAAGGTCTTTAGTGCTGATTGAACCAACATAGATAGTAAATTTGGGCACCATTGAAAATCCTCAAATAGTCCACCTTGTACAATCTTTGTTTGAAGAAGAGAAGACACAGTTCACAGAGTTCCTGAAAGAGAAGAAGATCAACTTTGCATGGTCTTATACTGATATGCCAGGGTTGGATCCTAATCTAATCATGCACCACTTATCTATAGCTCCCGGGATCAAGCCCATGAAAAAAAACTTAGAAATATGCATCCTCATGTTGCATTATTAGTAAAAGCAGAGCCAGAGAAATTATTGAAAGCGAGATTTATCAGAGTCATTGCCTATGTAAGATGGATCTCCAATGTAGTCCCCATGTCTAAATCTGATAAATTTATTAGTATTTGTACAGACTTCAGAGACTTAAACAAAGCATGTCCGAAAGATGACTTCCCTACACCTAACATTGACATGATCATAGACCTCACAGAAGGCTACCAGATGTATTCATTAATGGATGGATTCTCAGGCTATAATCAAATAAAAATTTCCCTGAGGATCAAGAGAAAATTGCATTTACATGCGCATGTGGCACCTTTTACTGGAACATCATGCCATTTGGGTTAAAGAATGTCGGTGCAACATATCAAATATCAATGACAACTATATTCCATGACATGATGCACAAGAACATGGAGGACTATGTGGATGAAACATTGGCTAAATTAAAGGAAAGAGGTACTCATATTGAGGACTTAAGAAAGATATTGGATCATATGGAGCAGTTCCAAATTAGGCTCAACCCAAAGAAATGTGCCTTTGGGGTCCAATAGGGGAAGCTCCTAGGATTCATTGTTTCAACAAAGGGAATTGACGTAGATCCTGCAAAGGTGAAAGCTATTCTAGAGATGGCTCCTCCACGCAACATTAGTCAAATGAGGACATTGCAAGGGAGACTCCAGTCAATCAGGAGGTTCATATCCCAACTTGCAGACATAGTACAACTCTTTACCAAATTGCTACATAAAGGGTTCACCTTCAAATGGGATGAACACTGTGAAGCCAACTTCAGAGATTTGAAAGGATACCTGGCTACTCCTCCTATTCTTATGGTGCCTATTCATGGGAAGCCATTACTCCTGTACAATTTAGCTACAACTACATCACTAGGAGTATTTCTCGCACAGGAAGATGAAACAAAGAAAGAAAGAGCTATCTACTATATTAGTAGAACACTAGTCACCTATGATCTCAATTACAACATCATTGAGAAAGCATGCTTAGTGGTCATCTTCGCATCACACAAATTAAGACACTACATGATGTCATATATAGTAAGGCTCATTGCTAAGATAGATCCTTTAAAATATCTCCTAAGCAGAACAACATTAACAGGACATTTGGAAAAATGGGTGCTGATTATAAGTGAGTTTGACATTGAATACATAGAAAGGAGAGCTATTAAAGGATAGGTCCTTGAAAATCAATTGGCTGACTCACCACTCTAGGATGATGAACCTTTAACGATTTAATTCCCTGATGAAACAATCATGCATCTAACTAAGTATCCATGGAAGATGTACTTTGGCGGTTCATTCACTCAACAAGGCTTTGGAGTAGGGGTCCTATTCATAACTCCTTGGGGTTACAAGATTCCCAAATCTTACAAATTGATGTTTCCATGCACCAACAATATTTCATAATATGAAGCATTGGTAAACGGTCTTAAGCTAGCTATGGAGTGGAAAACTGTAGAGTTACACGTGTATGGTGACTCCCAACTAATCATCAATTAGGTTAATGGGGAGTATCAAAAAAAAGATGAGAAGTTTATGCCCTACAAGAAATTGGTTGATGACCTAAAGAAGTACTTTCTCTTCATCACCTTCCAGAAGATACCAAGATCATAGAATAAAGATGCATATGCTATGGCTACCTTAGCATCCATGTTACAACTGGAGGAACATCAATTCCGCTATGAATTCTTGGTGGAAGAATTATCCTATCCTGCCTTTGATACCCCTAAATACCAAGTAATCTATGCTTTGAACACCCCAGACCAAACTCAGTATACTAAGATCATTGCTTACCTAACTGACCAAACTATTCCCAATGATCTATCCTGAAATGAGAAGAGAGCCCTGATTAGGACAACATCGCATTATTTCCTCATAACTAACAACCTATATCAATGAGGTCTCGATGGTATGTTTCTTAGATGTTTATAACTTGAAGAGTCAGACCATGCATTAAAGGAAGTCCACAAAGGTGTATGTGGATCACACTCGAACGAATTTTCATTAGCAAAGAAACTGCTCAGAGTAGGCTATTACTAGTCTACCATGGAGAAAGATGCTATTCAGTTTTCCAAGACATGTTATAAATGCTAGACACATGGAAATCTCATCCATTCTCCTGCTAGAGAACTTATACCTTTTATAACACATTGGCCATTTCACCAATGGGCCTTTGACTTGGTTGGACAAATATATCCCAATTCTTCAAATGGACACAAGTTCATCATTATGACCACTGAGTATTTTACAAAGTGGGTCAAGGCCATGCCGCTAATCAAAGCCACTGGCAAACATGTGGCTATATTCATTCTAAACTACATTATCTATAGATATGGGATACCCTCTTCAATTGTAACAAAAAATGGGGGCCAATTTAAAAATCAAGACATTGATGAACTTTGTGAACAGTTCCATATTACTCAACATTTCTCCTCAATCTATTATCCTCAAGGTAATGGACAGGCTGAGGCATCCAATAAAAATATCCTGAAAATCCTACATCAAACTGTGAGTAAGTCTGGCAGAGACTAACATCTAGAATTGAATCTGACACTATGGGCCTACAGAACAAGCATCAAAACACCAACTAGAGCCACACCATTTTCCCTAGTCTATTGTGTTGAGGTAGTACTACCTATTGAGGTTGAAATCCCATCTTTGCATATATCTTTACAAGGTCTTGTTACTGATGAGCAGGTTTGCATTGATCGGGTGAATTATTTAGACCTACTAGATGAGCGCAGACAATAGGCATTCGACCATCTGAAGGTATACCAAGCACGCATGTCCAAAGGGTACAATAAGAAGGTCAAACCACACAAATTTGAAGTGGGAGATCTCGTCTTAAAAGAGAATCCTAAAAACCAGCCTAACAAAGAGCAAAAAGGAAAGTTTGAACCTAATTGGTTAGGACCTTATGTTATCACTGCTACTTTTGGGACTGGAGCTTATCAACTAGCCACACCTGAGGGAGATGTTCTTCCAGATCCTATCAACACTCTACATTTGAAGTGGTTTTATGCTTGATGTTCAGCTAGCAGAGCCTGTACAGTGAAATAGTTATCACAAAATACCAAAAACATTCAGAAAATTGATCCTGAAGAAATCCAAAAAGAGTGGAAAAAGTCCTGAAGAAAGGTATCCTTGGTGAAAACCTGGCAAACAAGCACCTTGCAACTACAAAAACATTCAAAAAAGAAAAAATAACAAAAAAATTGAAAAAGAGAAAAGTGCCTTGATAAGCACCTAGTAAGATAGGCATCTTGGTCACCAAAAGAAAAGAAAAGATCTTGCCAAGTGGTGAAAACCTGGTAATCAGGCATCACTTGTGTTATACACTCCATCTATCAACGCATCACTGATACTAGACCTTCACAATTACACCAGTGCTAAAATGCTGACCTTGTTTCCTTACGACTATCTTATCCTTGCTTGGGATTTGTCTACCTTTTCTATCTTAGGATCAAGTCATTTTTGCACTGGGGGGGGGCATCTTTGCTAGTTTGATAGGTTGCATCGACTAGTTTTTCATAGATGGTTTGTCTTGTGATACGATACTCTCAAATACTTTCACTACCACTATCATGTTCACAAAACAAGGATGACAAAAACATTGCACTAACATACACGGTGTTCCTAAGACCTCCATTAGATTCTGAACAATGAAAATATTGTATACAGGTAAATGGATGCCATATTGGCTTGAATTCCAAACTTTTTGATTGATGAATCTGTACTGTGATTGAAAAAAAATCAATAGTATTTCTCAATACTACTTAAACACAATTTGGTCTTGGATTGATCATAGCTATTTTATGTCCTAATGATGCTTAAACTAGGGGCATCTAAGCAGTTATGAATTTTTATTGATTCTCAATTGACGTTGTTATACCTTCTAAGTTACTCTATGACATCTGCGCAAAGACAAAGAGTCACAACGACAGGGGGCATAACATTTTCTTGGTGTTCTGCGTATGGTGATTGTTCCAAATGAACCTATAAATTTCACCTAACTTGGATTTTTATGGTAAGAGATTCCACTATGGGTGGTTAGCCGCATATATCTTGATCTTTGTTATGTGTAAACTATGGTGAGGTTGGAACAATTTCCTTGTCTATTTTCTGATTCAGATTCTCACTTAGGTATACAAAGTATAATGTACCCAAGGATATGAATTTTCAAAGTTATTGCGGGTTCAATATCTTGCCTTAAATAGATTTTGATATAATAAAAGGAAGGTGACTATTTTGTTATCCTGGCTTCTATGCCTTGATGCCTAAGTCTATTTCTGACATTCCAATAAATAAGGTATTCATATTGTCATAATATCAGTGGGTATTAGTGATGGTTATACTGTCAGGTGGTATCCATTTTGAAAAGTGCCCAATGATGATAAAAATGTTGCAATATTTTCTAATCAGTGACAAGTCCTAAGAGTCTGCATATAGCTGCATTTAAAGGTTGTACGATGCATTTTTATGAAAATAAAAACATTTGGGAATTTGTGCTCAAAAGTGATTTTTATCTCTCTTCTTCTAAAGAAACCAAGTTAATTACATCCATCCATATTACTGATAAATATATCATTGCATATCCATAGCATACATTTTGCATTCCATAAAAAGAAACAATAGGAAAATAAAAAAAACAAAGCATCCATGTATTGCATTTTTTCTTTTACATCCTAAAGTGCATCCATACATTCTACATTACATACAAAAAGCTCAAAAACATCCATTTTGCATATTCACATAATATCATTTGAAACATATTTATATTAGTGATAACTCAACACATACATAAAAAATAATGTCACCATCTAAATCTAACTCATCAAGAGACCAAGATATCATCACATGTGCAAATAACTCTATCAAAGCAAAGAGACAATCATAAGACATATTAGGATCAGAAGCTACATATATGTATGTCTGAACATGGTACAAATCAAACAAAATATGGCATAAAGATTATCAACATATCAAGGAGTCAGAATGAATCAGATATATATGTGTGTATGTGTCATGTACAAAAAGAAGATCTTAGCAGGATCCAGATATACAATATAAACTCAGATATACAAAAATGAGACAGACTATCTGAGCTCTGGCTTCCCCCCTCTCCCTGATTTGGAGGAGGAGGAGGAGGTACAAATGGAGGTGGAGGAGGCATTGCCCCCTCAGAATGCTACGCCAACTATGAAAATGACATCACTCTCTACCCCTCTAGCACTGCTGCATGATAAAGAGCATAGTAGTATGTGGCCCTCTGTCCCTGATGAGTGGCTATGTGGGCCTGTATGTCTTTCTCTGCTCAAAATCTCTCCATTTTCTTGTCCCTATCTGCAAGAAAGGCATCTGATATGGAAATTCTAGACTCTACTACTATGGCTCTAGCCTCTAGAGCTATGATTTGTGCCCTCAACTGCTCTCTCTCCTACTCGCACTGCAAAAGAGTGTCACCATCCCTGCCAGATCCCCTACCTGAATCTTGTACAGAAGACCTATCCTGTGATCTATCCTGTCCTCTGTCAATCTTTTTCTGTTGCTACTACCTTTGCCTCTGTTGCTCTCCTTTCAATAATGGCCCTGGGTCCATCCTAGGGGCAACAAATCTGAAGTGGGTGTGTCGACCCTCTCCACTGCCACTAGCAACCTCTGTGTGGCCACCTATGGCACCACCATGCCTACCATCTCTACCGCCATCCCTACCACCATCCCTGCCTCCATGTCATCCTCCACCCCTATCTCTCTGTACTCCTCCCCTCCCTCTGGCAGGACGCTCATCCAGATCATAATGAATTGGCTCCTCAATGCGAGGAATGGGCTCCTCTGGCATGGTGAAATGTGGAAATGGATACTGAAGCATCTCTGTAGCATACCCATCAGAAACACCTGCATTAGCAACATCAAGGCGAAGGTCCCAGTCTACTCTGACCATGTCTTAGATCTCCTTATGAGCTATCTCGTACTGCAGCTAGACACCCCATAGTGGTGTCTCATCTCAGATCCGTGCATATACAATAATATCCTGTGTCCTACCCTACCAATGACCATACTGCCTAAGGACTCGGGTGTGTATGAATCACTCTACAATATATCTGGTTCGTCCAATGAGATACTGGCTCTGGAACAAAAATGGTACCTGCCTGGCATCTGAAGTCCACTCCTCGCAGTCTAAATATAGTCACCATATGACCTCTATCATATCATCGAAGAGTCTACGCCAGTACTCTACCTTGCCCAGATGGGGCTGCTGAATAAGACCTGCATAAATGTATACATATGGGAACTCGAGTGCCCGCTGCCTATCAACTATCAGCTGTGTAATAGAGATTTTCTCCCAGGCCTAGATCTGAAAAATCAGGATACCCATAGTCATGCTCTGGGTATAGTGGTACATGATCTCATGAATCTCCCAGTATATATGGGCTAGAATGTAGCAACCCCATGCAAATCTCTATCTATAGACAACCATATGCTCAAGCATGTCCACCCAACCAACCATAAAACCATGCTATCCTTTATCAGGCATCAAAATGCCACCAATCAAGCCTGTTGTGTATATAGATAGCTGATCATAATGATCCACCATGTAATCCCAAGACAAGTATCTGTGGTCAATAGTATCATCCTGGAAGTATCGGCGAGATGCACCAATCGCCATGGCAAATATGGACTCAAAGTGCACCTCGTGGCCCATAGTTGGGAGATGGAAGGTGTTGTGCTCTGAGTGCCATCTCTCAGCAAGAGAAGTCAACAACCCTTAGTTTACCCCTATATCAGGTAAACCTATCAATGATCACAATCCATAGTGGACTACTGTCACCTGCTCATCGACTGTCAAAACTCCAGACAAAGAGAGCACACGTCTTGGATATGTGCCTTGAAAGGCGACTACCTCAAAATCAACCTATTTTGACAAAAAATAAGATAACTCAGTATTCTATCTAAGCTACAAGCACATAAATATGAATCAACTAAGTGATTATAGATCTGCGTTAGGCACACAATTTAGAAAGAATAAATTTCTAAGTCCAAACACGAGATGCAATTCTAGAAATCAAGATGCGATCTCTTTTATCGGATGCGATCCTAGAAAAATAGGATGTGATTGAGCATACTGGATGCGATCCTGGAAAATTAGGATATGATCCAGAACGCAGGGTATGATCCTACATTGGTAGGGTGTGACCAAACTAAAATTTTGACCCAAAACTAAGCCTAAAACATAGCAACTAGATGCGATCTAGAGTATCTTGGATGCGATGCCAAAAAATGGAAGAATAGGATGTGATCTGGGAAATACCAGATGCGACGCGGGTTTAACAGGGTGCGATCTAGAATCTCGGATGCGACCCAAAATTGAAATGACTGTAAAAGCTACAAAAATGCATGAAATTCAAATTTGTGAAATTCATGAGCACTTACTGGAGGTGGGTAGTCAGCCAGGCGCTGGTATCAACAGCTCATCTCAAAATGATGCTTCCTCACGGGGACCACCATCTTCTCTGCAGAGCTCTCAAAATTACTATGGGTAAAAGTGAAAATGAATAGTAAAATGGTAATTTTTGAGGCTTATATTGGTCTTTTGAGCTATTTAGGAGTTCCAAAACTCCTCCCAGGAAATTGAAACTACATTTTTGTTCTCTTTTTAATCAATCAGGAACCAACTCAAAGGTGCTTAAGATGTTTTCAGGAACACAGTACCATTTTTACGACAGTTCCAAAAAATGCAGATTTGCATCATTTGTTCCAAGAATCTGTCAACATGCACATTTTATCATAAATCTTGGTCTGACATCAATTTATTAGTCTCACCACTCACATTTTCATGTAATTAACTTGGTTACCATGTGTTTATTCTTAAACACCCTCATCTTTTTCCACTTCTTCTACTCTTTTATTTCTTGCCCCAACCGCTTCTTGCAAGTGATACATTCTTTCAATCAAGGGATTTTATTCTTTTCCTTCGATTTCGTTCCCAAGGGGGCATGATCACACTATCATCAATTAAATTTTTTCTTGAAACAACATTAAAAATGTCTTCGTTATCAAATAAAATAGGGGCATAACAGTTTCCTTGATTAAGGCGGAACTGTTGGATAGAAATATTTGGTTCTCATAAGCTGGATATCTTGTGTTTCCTCATTTTTAAAAGATTCTTATTAAAGCTCCTGGCAGCTTCTTACTGACTTTCAGATGACAACCAAGTTCAGAACCAGTATTACCAATCTTTGGACGATAACCAAGTTCAAAATTGGTATCTTTAAGGTCTTTTATTGACCTTTGTATGACAACCAAGTTCAAAGTCAATTCTATCAATTTAGTTTGATCAAGTGTGAGACTGATCTCATCAAAATTTTGTTCGACAACCAAGAACAAAATTCTCAATCTTTCTGAAGTCAAAATCAAAAACTTTCTTTGAATCAATGCGCTGCTCACACATCATTCAAAGAGGGGAAAATGTAACCACCTAGATTTGGTCTGTTCTGACTATGGACCCTATTTTCCCTAAGTATGACCATACCCCAAATTATGTCATGACAATGTTACTTTGGCATAATTTATTTTAAATCTAATTTAATGTCCTAGGTGATTTTTATCACTAAATTATATTAACTATTATAAGCCATACAATTCAAATCAATTAAATCAAATCAAATTCAAAAATGGCTATAGTATTTAATTATAAAGGAATTAAATAAACCCCTAAATCAATTGTTCACTTGCAAATGAACCCATTCCCCTAGCCTAATTAATTTAATTAAAATGACTATAGTCCCCTTAATTATTAAAAAGCAATAAAATGCTTAAATAATTAAATCCTATATATTTAAATGAATTATGTCAAATAATTCATTTCACTTATATTCCCCTAAATCCCAACCTAAGCTATCTCAACCACTTCTACCCTAGGTTCTAACCCATCCCAACCTATTCCCCCCATGCTAATCTAATTCTAATCCTAATTCTATCCTAACCCACCTCCTAATGTTGTCACATTTCATTAAGGAATGATTAACAACTCCACCCACTTGAGAAAGTCAAGGAATCTCAAGATTCCTTCCCTCAAGTCCATTTCTCAAGCCATCCTCTTACACCCTTCCCATGCTTCTTTAAGACTCTCATTAATGCCTCATTAATGAAGATTCCTTAAGCCCATATCTTCCCCATGCCCATTAAATGCCCAAGGCATTTATTGCTCTTACACCATCAGTAATGAGTTCCTCAACTCATTAATGCACCTTGTCCCCCCTCTCTCTCCTCATTCTTCTATAAATAGAAGACATTTTTGAGAGCAGAGAAGCCTTCATCTCATATTAGAAAATACATTGTTATGCTGTTAAGATTTAGATAGCTTCATTTTCACATCATAGCTTCATTACCATGCATTGTTATAATGTCCATTTTTAGAGCTAAAATGCATTGCTTAATGATTAAATAGCTTATTTTAATTCAAATCTTTCATGCTAAGTTGTATATGTCACTGATAGTAGCATAATCTGAGGGCTATTATTTTATTAATCACACTCTTCTTAGTTAGAAAGCAATAGGTCGATATTAGTTGGTTTTATATGCTCATCTAACCCCTTTTTAGCTAATGCAATGATCTATTGAAGTGTTGTGTCTTTCTTAAACAGGTACAAAAATCACACACACACCCAGTGCATGATGAAACCCAAGTTGAAGCATTTTAAGTTAGTGTTTTTTTTGTAATTTTTGGTTTTGAATGTTGATGTTTCAATTTTGCAAACACTTCAAGCACAGTATGATAAATTAACAGTCACAACAATCAAACTCCTAATCCTGTTTGGTTGGTAAAGACAATAAGGCAATACTTGTTTGAATCCTCTTACAATAAAATACTCATTCAAGTCGGACAGTTAGAAGCTTGACAACACTGGCTCCCCTCCATGACACAGACTTCTTAGACCTACCAAGCTTCAAATTTCTCAAGATCCATAGATCCTAATAAATTTATTGTCTCAACAAGAGGGGTACATGAGAGGTTTCTTAGGCATGCACATCTCACAACACCCGTATCAATAAGTAGAAAGGATTTTGGCCACTATTCTGAAAAAGGTTTTGGTAAGGGTCTTCATTTAAGTCTATCCTCTGTGTCCATGCAAGCATGATTGAGGATGCTAACACCACATAGCACCTTAGCACCACCAGTCACGATATGTGATTGAGACCCACACTTTCCCTGCTATGTGTTAGGCAAGAGCCGAGTATAAGATCAAATGCCACTTATCTTCTGAGGCTTTGGTCTCGAGGAAGCGTTTGATTATAGTGAGTCGAATAAGCTTGGTGTTAGCTCGTTCTCACTTGGGTCATTCTTCAAGGGTGAGTAATTTTTCCCACTTGGACATGCCTTCACAAATCTCAAATGGTGAATGAAAACAATGTTTCTAGATTTATGTTCATCCCTAAAAGGGCAAGAGCATAATATCCTAACACTATTGCCATTCCTAAAACTCAAAATAAAAGTTCATTTTAAAAAGTCTTGCATGTGCATTCCTAATTAATAAAGAGATAAAACAGACACACAAAAGCAAGTTTGGTTGGCTAAAGATCATGAAAACCTCTAGGACAGAGCATCAGTAGTTTGTTTATTGTCTTGTTTCAAAACGTCCTACAAACCATAGTTATGCTGCAAATTGGAAAAAAAACCACAAAATAGCAATCATGAAACTTGTTAGCATCATAAATCCAAAGAAAGCATGTTGTTTTTAAATTAAAAAATGCATGAACTCGTACGAGTTACACAACAACACCATATGAGTATAGGTAAGTTCCCATAAGAGTTTCTGGTGAAATGCAGAGAGATTCATATGATAGAAAACCAAAACTTGTATAAGTTTCTGAGAACTCGTACATGATAGAATATTCAAAATCCAAAAAAGTGTGGAAAATAAAAGAGAAATGAGACAAAATATAAGTTTTTTCCCCACGGTGGGCACCATAAATTTTCCTGTGAATCATGCTCAAGTACCTGCAAGCTGAAAACACACACTTCAATGAATCATTGCATGGTTAGTTAATCAAAACATGAAAATCAAGATACAAAAACCAATTAAGCTAACTGAAAATGACTCATTGCATTCTAGTAGGCAGCAGTTTGAACTTTTCTCTTAGCTCATCACAAAGTTCAGTGAATACACCTGTTCCAAATGAAGGATTTAAAGAAGCTAAATGGTTGATCTAGTATGAAAATGCAAGATTGATTTAAAGCTAATTAGATTGATTTTAAAGCACCAAATTGAATGTGATTGTTCTTTTTAAAATCCCAAACTGAAAGTGCTCTAGATTATGAAGTTTGCATACAACTAAAACAATTAACAAAACTAAGTAAATGAAACTAAGAATGCTTGAATGCTTGAATGCTAAAATTAATATAACAACGATATTAAAAATCTAGGCCCTTTGTGAAGGAAAAGAGGTTCTCTTTTATATAAATCTCTCTTGAATCGATGGTCGAGATTGAAAGCCAAAGAGTAGATAGGATTTGATCTGAGGAAGCACAATCCACATGTAAAGAAGATGATTGGTTGAGAGAGTCAGGTGAATGAACTGACTGATCAGTTATTTTGGATACTTCCAAAATCATTTTCAGTTAACAACTTGGTTTCCAAAATGAGAAAAGATAAGAATAAGTTAAGTGGATAAAACAATTTTGTCTCCAATTTGATAATGAGTTAACTGAAATTAATGACATCATATACATTTTTTAAAGATTTAAATGATTTTAAATGCACTTTTTGTTTTTATTAATTAATTTAATTCCTTTTTTAATTTTATTGACAATTTAGCAATTTTATTTAATTAATATATTAGAATATCAATTAAATAATTAACTTAAGGTTTATTTTCCAATGCAATGTATTTTTAGGAATTAATTAATCAAGTACGATGATTAATTAGGACCTAGGATTCAGGTTAGATCAGCTTGAAATTGATGAATTGCTTGTTTGGTTTAGGACTTAGAATAATCTAGATTAGGGTTTCTTGATATGAGATTGAGATTAGGGGTCTAGGGTTAAGGTGACCATTTTTAGGTCATTACAGTGATGAGCTAAATCTAAGTCCAGTGGGGATAGTTTGTGATGCAAGTGGGTTGCAATTTTCTTGAGTAGTTGATGCTAAAGGGAATGCTATTGCTACTTGTGATAAACCAAAAGTTATTGCTAGACTTGTCAGAGCACTTGTCACATTTTTGGTTGAAGATGAACCAGTCTGATTTGAAGAGCTAATTTGTGCAGAAGTTGTTTATGATGTCACTATTTGGGTTGTTAGTAGAATAAAAATTATCTGGAATACGCCAAGATCAAATTGAGAATTCCTAGTTGTATTATGACCTGATAATGGATTTTCCGGCCATATTCTGAAGACATCAAACCTAGATGGAATTTTGACTCCTTTGTCTAATAACATTGCTAAGAATCTTTCAGGATTTATTTCCACTACAACATCTACAAATCGTGAAGAGTGATCATCTTGTTCTACATCTTCTAACTCTCCTTCTGTAATGTCTTAAAAAATAGTTGGTCTACGTGAGACATGTGAAGTTTCAAAAACATTTTTCAGGGTACAAAGATGGGTCCATATTTGTGAAAGGATTGATTTCTAGTTCTCCTTCCCATGAAGGAAAATGGTCAACATAAGGTTCCCCTGATTGATTCCCATCCCATGACCTAGTAGGTGGTCCTTCATAAGGTGTAAAATACATTGTGTTATCCAGGATTTAACTGAAATGAGTGACGTAAAATAAACAAAAGGGACAAACTCTCAAAGAGGGTTCAAGTTCCTGTTTAACAAGGGTGATTCTAAGAACAAACTTCAACTTCTCTTGATCTCAGAGATTGATGATGATAGGATATGATTTGAATCTCATCTTAGATGAGACAAAGTCATTATTAAATATTGATGAAATGGAGATAATGAGATCAAGATAGTCTAATCTGAATTGTTGAATTATCAATGCTAAACAATAACTAAACCGAAAAAGAGAGGTAATCCTAGGTGTTTGAGATTTCACTGATTCTTTTTTATTTCCTAAAATATACACGCCAACCCTTCACACAACAAAAAATAATTTTCCAAGGTTTTGGGATGATAAAATGAAGTATTTTTATAGAGGAAACCAATCTATTTCGATAGAACAAGTGCACAGGTCTTTAAATCAATTGCAGCAAAATTCTGTCAATTACAAAAAAATGCAAGGTCAATTGTGGAAAACTTATGGTGATTACGGAAATAAAAGGTTCAATTATGGTAATAAATAGGTCAAATGCATCAGAATTCTATAAATTGTGGCAAACTTATGAGGATTGTAGCAACATATGACAATTTTTAAAATTTGATTGCAGTTTTAAAGTTTTATGATAAAACGAAGCCCAGAACAATAAGGTAAAATGCTTTCTGGAACAAAATCCCATTAACACCCTAGAAATTCAACATGTTTGACTTGAGATGTTGGTTTTTCATTAAAAATTATCACACAAGAAAGCACAATAGATACAATATTTTGTAGATCCAATATTAATCAGACAGAATAAAATCCTTCTGACTGGCAAGGACAATACCGCTAAGTCCCCACTTGGATAAAATCCAACTACACTTATTCAACACAGATAGCTTATAATTTTGGTAGCACTAGCTCCAAACACTTCTCGGGCATACCAAACTTCAGATTCCAAGGGAAACCATTTCCCAAGGAATTGCTATCTCTATGAGGAGCTACAAATATGTGGGGCACCTTAGTTGGTCTACGACCTTCCATATCAACAAGTAGAGGGTTTTTTGGAAACTAAAAAAATTGGCTCTTTAATAAGGGCATCTATCCAGGTGGATATGCTCAAATGATAATCTGAATTATGGGGACTCTCCCAGTCCTTTCGAAACAAGATGTTTTACATCTTGCAATGAAGGATTTTAATGAATCATAAGGATATCAAAGGAGATTTTTGCTGGCATAAAAAAAACACACCTGTTTATTGTGACATTAATCACAACCACATTTTTATATAGCAGTTTGGAAGAGCTTGGATTTAGCTTGTTACCGCTTGGGTAATCCTTTGGGGTGAGTACCTCTTTTCCTACCAAAGTTCACCCTCTAAAAATAAAAATCAAGCATTGTTAATATTTTTCTCTTGCACCAATGAACACGAGAGCCAGTGGGAGAGGATAGTGTATGTTAACAATTAGACCACTCTACAGATGGACAAGTGTGCCAGATACACAAGACAAATGTTCATTTATTAAGCTCTAATTTAAGTGTGTATTCCCTAAATCAAAGTGTTCCTAAGCTTAATCAAGTAGAAAAAGATAAGAAACAATACAAGATGAATTTCTCTCTATTTTGGATTTGTCTTAGGTTTCAAGCTCTCCTGTTCTATAAGAATAATTGTTAAAGAAATGGGGTCTTTGACATGCGTAGTTTCCTTTTTCGCCACAAGCTAGAAAAGAAGGTCAGTGCTCAAAAAATGTGATTCAGAAACTCTTGGATTATTAAAGGTGTTAGTACTTATAGAAACTTTGTATTTGGATGAAAAACATTTCAAACAATCAATATACCTACGGAAGGGTTTGATTTGATTTTTAGTTATGATTTCAAGAGCTTTCCTTCATTGCACTACGTAATGAGTGATTCTTATTTTGGATTCTTTTCATGATGTAAACCCTAGAATGCGCCTGATTATCTTCTTTTCCATTTGTCATTAGTTCAATCCTACATAGAAACTGAGAAAAAAAGACAAATAAAATTGAATTATGATGAACTATAACTGATTGAATGTTTGAAGATGATAAGTTGATGATCACCAAGCTG
The DNA here is from genome assembly GCA_018584345.1 of Thuja plicata. NCBI lineage: Eukaryota > Viridiplantae > Streptophyta > Pinopsida > Cupressales > Cupressaceae > Thuja > Thuja plicata. The sequence goes on from MU224862.1 coordinate 605,432, forward strand.
CAGAAAGTAAATGCAAGACATTAAATTAGTTAATGTATTGTATTGTCATTAATGTCAATGTAATATGTTATGATATACCATACACATATTGTCACAACACTTGAAGATCTAAAGAGACAAATTTTATGTTGTCGGTAAAGGTATACACCGAGTGACAGGGTTATCCAAGAACAGTGAACCCCGAGCAGTTCATAGTGTTGACTGAAGGACAGACAACACCGAGGGATAGTATTAGCCGAGAGACACAGTGGCACCTGAGGACAGTGTTACCCAAGATCAGTAGTAACAAGGATTACTAGTGTGTATGTTATTTTGTGTACCTGTTAGTTGCAACACAACACTTCAATAAGTCATTGTATTAGTGAAAAACAAGAGTTAGCAAGCATATCAATCACTAAAATTGACCTATTACATCCTATCTAGGAGTGTGAAAAATGCTATAATTTCCCTCAGATTATACATTTATTAGTGACATATACAAACTAAAATGAAAGATTTAAATGAAACTAATATACATGCTCAAGAAATATGCATTCTAAGCTCTTAAGATGAAGATTATAACAATGCATAATAAGAAAGCTAATAATGAAATATAGGTCTCTAATAATATGAACAACATAACAATGCTTTCAACAATCCAAAATTAGGGGCCCATTGAGCTTAAAACTCATTCTATTTATAGAAGAAATTAGGAGTGAGAGGAGAGATAAGGCCGTTAAATGCATGTGTAAGAGCCTTAATGAGAGATAACATTAATGAGGCATGGTGAGGGTATAAGCATTAATGATGCATTTATGAGAGAATTAATGAGGCATGGTGAGGGTGTAAGTCCAAGCTTGAGGAAGTGGACTTTGGGGGAATGAGTTGAATTCCAAATCCAAAGATTAGGAATGTGACATCATTAGGAAGAGGGTTAAGATGCGATTAAGATTAGAATTAGGCTTAGCATGGGTGAAGAGGTTGAGATTAGTTCAAACCCAGGGTTAAGGTGATTGAGATAGGTTAGGTTAGGGGTTAAAGGGAATATTAATGAATTGAATTATATAAATAATATATTCATTCAATAATAGGGGAAATTAATTATTTAAGCTTTTGGTTTCTTTTGATAATTAATCAAGACTATAGCCAATTAATTAAATTAATTAGGCTAGGGGATTTAGCTTTCCTTTTTTACAAGTGATGAGGTGTAATTGGGATTTTATTTAATTCCTTTTAATTAATTACCTTAGCCATGTTTTTGATTTGTTTTGATAGAATAGAATTGATTTGATTTGATTGGCTAAGGAAATTAATGTAATTTAGTGATTAAATCACTTAGAAGATTAAATTTGATTTAAATTAATTATGCCAATAAATTGAAGAATTGTCTTGATGTAATTGGGGGTATGATCACGCTTAGGGAAAATAGGGTCTATGGTCAGAGCAGACCAAATTAGGGTGGTTACATTTGCCCCTCTTTGAATAGATGTGCAAGTAGCTCATTGATTCAAAGAAAGTTTTTGATGTTGACTTCAGAAAGTTTGAGAATTATTCCCTTGATCAAATGAAATGTCTGATGAGATCAATCTCGCACTTGATTGAACTAAACTGATAGAATTGACTTTGAACTTGATCGAACAAAGGTCAATAAGCAAAGATCTTAAAAATACCAATTCTGAACTTGGTTGTCGTCCAAAAATTGATAATACTGACTTTGAACTTGATCGAACAAAGGTCAGTAAAAAGATTCCAGGAGATTTAACAAGAATCTAAAAAAAGTAGACATAGGATATCTAGCTTGTGAGAACCAAAGCCTTCAATCCAATATTCCTGACTTAGTCAAGGAACTGTCATGCCTTTTGTTTTTTTTTTATAACGGAGTCATTTTATTGCTGTTTTGAGCAAGAATTTGATTGATTATAGTGTGATCATGCCCCCTCAGGAATGAAATCAAAGGAAAAGCAATAAAATCCCTCTATTGAAATGATGTAGCACTTTCTTGGAGAGGTGAGATCAAGAAAGAGTCAATTAGAAGAAGTAAAGAAATATAGGTGTGTTAAGAGAAAAAACACTTGTACCAAGTTAATGATGTTAAAATGTGAGTTTTGAGTCTGATAAAATGATGTCTGACCAAGATTTTTGATGAATAATGTACAATTTGATGATATAGAACCTAGAAAACTGATTGTGTACAGCTTGTGAATCATTTTCAAACATATGGAGCAATTATGCATTTTTAGGATCTGTCACAAAAATTTTACTGCACTATGGAGAACAATGTAGACGCGTTCGATTTCATTGCCGATTGATCAGAAAGAGAAAAAAATGAGTTTTAGTTGTCTAGGAGGTGTTCCAGAGCTCCTACATAGCTCAAAAAGTCAAATATATAGGCCCAAATTCATTTTTGACTCACTCATTTTTTCTTTTCACCTTAGTAATTCAGAGAGCTCTAGAGAGAAGATGGTGGTCCCCATGGAGAAGCATCATTTAGAGCTTGGCCATTGACATTAGTGTCTAGCTGACTACCCACCTCAGTAAGTACTTGAAAACCTAGCTTGTGAAATTTTTAGTTTTCATTTTTATGCATTTTAGCTCAAGTTATAGCCATTTGAATTCTGCGTTGTTTCCCGCATGTAGTGCCACTTTCGGTAAATCCCATGTCGCTTTCTATTTTCCCCAAATTCTCATGCCACATCCTGTAAATGTAGGATTGCACCCTTTTTTTTAATTTTGTGTCGCATGTTGTAGGTTTTTTTTTAATTTTTTCAAGATTTCACTCCCTGTGAAAACAGGATCACACGTGGTATCCTGTGTCGCTTCCTATGAAAAGAGGGTCGCATCCTGGGAATTGGGGATCGTATCTCATGAAAGGGATCACACCACATAAAAATAGGGTCACTTCCAGTTTTTAACTTAGTGAAATGCCCAGTTTGACTATTTTTCTTCTGCTGATCATTTAAAACACTTAGTTGATAGGTTTATTGCTTAGCTTGCTTAGATAGAACACTGATTTTTAACGTTTCTGTAATTTACTATATGTTGAACAGGTTCCTTTTGAGGTAGTGTCATTTCTAGGACCATATCCTGGTCATGTCCTTTCTTTGTTGAGGGTGTTGAATGATGATGAGGAGAATTAGTTGCCCGTGTTGGTTTATTGTCGTTGAGGGATTTACCTGATATAAGGGTAAATTGAGGGTTGTTGACTACTCTGGTTGAGAGGTGGCATTTAGAGCACAACACCTTCCATCTTCCTACTGGTGAGATGACCATCACACTTGAGGATGTGTGGCAGATTCTGAGATTTCCTATTATGGGACGAGAGGTGTAGTTTGATGTGACCTCTGCTTGATCGATTACGACCGCACAATAATTCTTTGATGATGATACTATTATGTGTTGGTATCTAACATGGGACTATATGTGTGATCACTATGAGTTCCTTCCCATATAATTGGCTGGATTGATTGGAGGTGTCCTTATGCCTGACTGAGGACAACATGGATTTATGGTTGGTTGGGTCAACATGCTTGAGCAGATGATTATGTCAAGATGCAGATTTGCATGGGGTAGTTGCATCCTTCCACACATGTACAAAGAGTTACATGAGATAGCGTATCATTATTCTTAGAGCATGATGTAACACCCCAAAATTGGCATCTTGCAACTCTAACCAACTTTGTTGCATTTGTCATTCTTCTAAATCATCAAAGTCCTATTGTACTAGGCAATTCTGAGTTTTGACTGACTCTACTCGATCTAAGTGTCAAATGTAGAAAATCCTAGATCTGCATTAATCATACATTATATTTAATTCCTAAATATTAATTGTAATTGGCTAAACAAACCTTATGATCAAATTAATTTAATTATAAAGTCCTAGCACTTTAATTAAATTAAATTCACCCCTTTTAGCTAAAACACATAAAAATGAATTAAATAATATTTAATTATTAAATAAATATTCTCATTTCAATAATTGAATTTAATTATTCAAATAATTGAGAAAAACACATTTATGAGGTCATATTCTATTTATTAATTAAATATTCTCTCAAAGATCTTCTCTCCTATTCAGAAATGGAAACTTTGAATTAACTGTGCTTTAAAGAGAAAGAAAACAGTTAAAATCAGAAAGAAAATAATTAAAATCAGAAAAGAAAACAGTTAAAACAAAGGGAAAATAGTTTATTGTTTTCTTTTAAAGAAAACTTTCTAATTTGAACTGGCTTTTCTATCTGTTTTATTTCAAAAAGGAAACTTTCTATTCTGAGAAGACTCTCAATCTATAAAAGAGCTCCCATTTCTCATTCAAAACCCCTTAAGAAAATATGCATTGTTAGAACAAAGAATTGTTGCTTCATTTTAGTTGATAATCTCATTTACATTTAGCTATCATTTGCAATAGAATAGCTTCATTTTCTTAGAATAATCTCATATTTCTAATCATGGCATAGTTTAAATTTATTTAGATTAATCTTGCATCTTTCAATTCCTAGATTAATCTTACATTGTATCATATTCATGGAGAAAAATCCTTCATTCTTAGATTGGTCTATGGTTGTGAGATTCTCATTCTGAGAGCTATTCAAAACCCCATCTAGATAGAAGGCAACAAGTCGAATCGTATAGGCATGCAGGATGAATAACTCATATTCACTTATGTATGTGTCTAATGAACAAGGACTATGTTGAAGTGTATGGTTGAATAACAAGGCCAAATTTAACATACACATTTCTGGTGCTCACCGTGGGGCCCAAAAATTTACTTTATGGCCTCATTTTTAACACTTTTTGATCAATTTTAGTTTTCTTCCATACGGCTCCATAATGAAAGTTCGTACGAAATTTATCATATAGCTGAGCGAAGTTTTGCAAGTACATGAATTTCTTTGTGCACTTTGATGCATTTCTTCACGTGAACTATAATACTTCTTCGCGCGACATTTGACACCAGTGATTTATAAATTTTAGTTTTTGATATCTCTGTTTCTGCTGATTTCTGACCACTAATGGTTTATGTTTGCTGTTGATTGTGTTTATTTGGTTTTATCTCTTAAACAACTTAATAGTGATTTGTAGGACGCTAAAATGAAGAAATAAATTACAAATTACTAATGTATCTACTGTAGGATGCTTGTTGAAGACATACGTGTTTTTACAAAACTGTCATATTTGTTTTTCATAGTTAGAACACACTTTGGTTGGTGCTTAAAATGATTCATTGTCTTGCGTGATAGAAATGTTTTCTAGTTTGTAATTAAAAGAACTATATGAACGTATCCTCTCCCCTCACCTTTATGGATCTTGGGTTTAAGAGAAATTCATATGATTCTTCTAGTGTGGCTACCTCCCAAGAGCTTTAGCAGAGCCAATGAGAGTGGATGCCCAACCGATAATAGGCTAAATCCAAGCCCTTCTGAACCAGTATATAAAAAATGCCATTGTGATTAATCTCATAATGGATAGGTGTGAATTCATTGTGGCAACCAAAATCTCCTCCAGTACCCTAGTGGTGCGTTAAAGTCCTGACATCGTTAAGGTGAAAGCCTTTCTTTAAAAGGATTGGGAGAGCCCCCTTAATTGGGAAAATGATTTGATCACAACCACCTGAATGGATGCCCTTACTAAAAAATATTGTTATAGCATCCAAAAAACCCTCTATCTGTTGGCGCAGAAGGTCAGAGACTGACTAAGATGCCCCACACTTTTATGGCTCTTAGTAGAGACAACAACCCTTTGGGAAGCAATTCCTTTGGGGTTCGAAGCTTGGTGTGCCTGAGAAGTGAGTGCACATGTAAGGAGGAGCCCATGCCTCCAAGCTTCTAAGTTGTCCACTATGAGTAGTCATAGCCAAACTTTAGTTCAAGTGGGGATTCAATAGATACTACCCTGGGTATCCTAGGATTGTGATGTGTCTATTCTGGTACTACAAACATTTTGTTTAATGTGTTTTGTGTGGTTGTACCATTTAAACAATCAAAACAAACGTCAAATCACACAAACTGTCAAACTTGAACATGTCCAAAAAAATTTGTAACTCAAACTATCTGTCAGAAAACAACATGATCTTGTCTCGGGAAACTTCTTAACTGTCAGCTTCCATAGAGTTTCATTTGTCAAAACTGCCAAGTCTCACGCAAAATTCTACCTTCTTCATGTTTGTATCTGAGAAATTTCATGTGACACGCTAGCAGTCATCGCATGACATTTTGCAATCTTGCTGTCATTTTATTCTCTTTATTCATGAGTCTGTCATCATATTTTGCGCAGGACTGCATAGTTTCGCGTGAGCCTGTCTGAATCTTCGCACGAGAAAGTACTTCTTCGTGCGAGTCTGAACCTTTTTGTCAAAAAAATGAGTAATTTCCCATCTGTCTAGCATCCTTCTACTAAATTTGATCTTGGTTTTGGGTCAGTTTATTTGCCTTCTATCTTCACATAGTCTGCAACTTGGTTTCTTGGGTTGATAATTACGTGATTCTTGCTTAAACTGGTCTTGTCTCATAGCTTTTGGTCTATTTCTACTGTGCTGTCATGCCTTGTGTCGCAATAGTCATCTCTTGGCTGTTGTAGCCTCATTTCCAATTATTTGCACCAAGGATACTTCACCTTTTGGCACTTTATGTACATTTACTTTGAGAAAGTTTCAAGTGTGGTCCTAGTTCACATCCCTTGTACAATCTTTGTCTATGACTGTTACAACTCAAAGTGCAAAATTATTCCCTTTAATCAATCAAGATGAATCTATACTTTCCACACCATTTTTGGCTACATCTAGTGAGGAATCATCTCGATCTCCCTCTTCGGTACTTCAACCTTACATCATACGATCATTTCCAGTGGATTTTAGTCAGGTTCAAAACCCTTTGTTCCAAGAGGATCCAAATTCTGAAAACACTCAACCTTCTCATACTGAATCTTTACACATTGAACCCTTGCATTCTAGCAAGATGGCAGATCATGACCAATCAGGTGAACATAGCAGAGATGATCTCTCTAAAACAAGGGGTAAATTCTCTTTTTAAGAGCCTCCTCCTGATGAAGAGAAAGAAATAACCCAAGGGGATATATTAGACACTCACAATAATAAAAAATTCATGAGAATGATGGCGGTCCTAATGAAAGAAGAGAGAGAAATACCTTCTCGAATTGGACAACCAAGGAGACAAACTCCCCTCCGATTACAAGGTAGAGACACTTGTTGAGAAAGAGGAAGAAACTGAAAAACTCCCACTTGCAAAAGCAAATGCAATGCATGCAAAAACAACTCATTAAGCTCATGAAGGATATAGACAAACCCGCTACATAGTTCACACTAGAAAGCAATTGTCCATTCTTGTTTGATAAGAGTCTATGCATGCCTCCTTTTCCCAAAGGAGTTGAACTTCCCAAGTATGATAAATACTTGGGTACATCTTATCCCCAGGATCATTTGAGAGAGTTTGGTGCTCTCTCTATGGAGTTAATACATGATACCACCTACCTCATGTGTCTCTTCCCCCATAGTTTGGGAGGGCCAGCTATGGAATGGTTCTCTAGGCTATGAAATGACATCAAAACTTTTGACGAAATTGCCAATTTGTTTTTACAACACTATTCTCACAACATCCAAAATCTGGTTCACATTCGAGATCTTTTCAACTTGAAACAAAATCAGGGGGAATCCTTCTTAACATTTCTCCAAAGATGGAGATAACTTTATACAAGATATTCTTGCAAATTACCCGAATTTGAAAAGTTAGACATATTTCTCGACAATCTTCTTCCCAACTTTGGGTATCAAGTACAGCTGCAAGGTCCTTTAACCTTTGATGACATGATTAAGAAAGCTGTGAGAATTGAGACTTTTATGGTTAGGAAAGGAGAATTGACCTTACACAAGGAAAATAAACAAGGGTCCTCCTCCTCAAGAAAAGATAAACCTAAATTTCCCAACAAGAACTAGAATGTTGTGAGTGGAGTTGTAGACAATGTGACTCCCAAGCCTTCAAAGACTGCCTTTAATCTCACTACCACAATGCAAGTGGCCAAAGCCACTGAATAGGCTGTGGCAGAATCCAAACCAAGTACTTCTCATTTTTATGGCTCTAAACCTTGGGTACCTAGACCCAAACGTGAATTCACTCCTTTAGGAGAACCTCTTGATGTAGTTTACAAGACTCTCTTGGACAATCATTTACTTACTCCACTGGATAATTCATGACCCTATGATCCACAACCAAGACCCTCTTGGTGGAATGAATCTACTTATTGTGATTTTCACCAAAACAAAGGTCATAAAATGACTACTTATCTTAAATTGTGACGTAAAATATAGGATCTCATCGATAGTGAGGTTATTGCTATGGGAGGTCACAACAAGAACTCAGACCACCAAGATTTTAAAGACCCATTTCCTCCTCATGGGAAATGTGAGTCATCCAAAGGAAAAAATACTGATGCCAAGGTCAACTATACATATACCAATAAGGACAATGTCATTAATATGGTCGAGCCTATTGATATTGAATACTGTAATGTTGTCATTCTCAAGGGAAGGGAAGATACTCCCAAGCACAAAAATCCTTTTGTCTTGTGAGGGTCTATGCCTTAGTCTTCTAAACAAGAATAGTCTCAGGTTAGTGCAAACGCTGTTACTCGATCTCATGCTAAGATCATTCTTAAAGGCCCTGAGCCTTCTACGTCTACACCAACACAACCTACAGACAAAACTATTGTTGGCTCTGCCAATAAGAATCCGAAATTGGGTTCCTCATGTAATGCTTCCAATTACAACATTCTAGAGAAATTACAATGTACTAATGCTCAGATCACCATCTTCAAGCTGCTAAAAATCTCCCCCACTCACAGGGAGATCATTGATAAAGCCCTCACCAAGGCAAATGTCCCAAAAGATCTTGATCTCGACCAGTTTAAATCCATGGTAGGTCACTTGACCTCCTCCCATTACTTGTCTTTCTTTGAGGAAGATGACCATTCTTTGAGTCACCCACATAATGACCCCTTGCATATTGAAGTCATGATTGGTCCAAAGCATGTTTCTCTTGTTCTCATAGATAATGGTGCTGGCCTCAACATTTGCTCTGCTAGTTTCCCTACTGAGTTAGGCTACAGTGAAGATTACATAGATGCTCGTAAAAAGATTACTATTAAAGCATATGATGAAGAAGAAAAAAAATCTAAGGGGCTAGTTGTGTTGCCAATCAGAGTTGACCCTATTAAAAGGGATGTTATTTGTCAAATGCTTGACATTCCTTTAGCATACAATATTCTGTTGGGAAGGACATGGATCCATGAAATGCAGGCTGTCCCTTCAACATACCATTAGTGCATCAAGTTCCCATTCCAAGGCTCTGAAGTGACTATACCTGCTAATACGCGCTATGATAGCAACACACTCACAAAATCTACTGATATCTTTGTACCCACCAACAGAGAGTCTATTGAGCTCTTCAAGACTAAACTAAAGGAAACAGAAAAGGGTCTGACACTCAAAGAAACTAACATGGGAGGATATCAGATTGAACCCATGCTATTTGTTACTTCTCTACCTTTGTCTCCACATTCTTTTGGGAGACCTTCTAAGAGCACTAAACATTCTACAATTCCTCCTCAAACAAAATATGGTGGTACCTTTGTACAAGCCATAGTACCATTAGAAGAAGAAGCTGAAAACATGGCTATCAAAGCCTAGATCTATAAAGGAGAGGACACTTCTGAATAAACCACTCCACTTTATGACATAAATCTTGAACAATATGGCAAGGGTCTAACTATTATGCAACGCTTTGGGTACAAAGGGAATGGTCCTATTGGTGTGAATCATCAAGGATTGATTGCACCTCTTGAAGCTATTGGTCGCTGAACATGTGACTCTACAGGTATAGGCTTCAAGAAGCTCACATTTAAACTGGGGATAAACCAATTTGTACCTCACACAGATCAACAACCAACACCTAAAGATATATCCAATACTAAAGAGTCTGAAGACAGCTCAGAGGAAGACTACTTCCCTTATCCCATTCCTCTAGATCTGGCAGCATTCTTTGTTGAGCCAGATGAATTTATACTATGTGTCAGTACAGTCATGATTGACAATGCTTCTTACAAAACCACTCCACTTTCTCCATTAACCTACGAGCAGTGGAAATAAATGCACACTATCAATTCAGGTCATCAAGGTGATTTGTACATACCACCACACTTCCAAGAGCAGTTTGAATAGGAGAAAACCTAGCCACTCCTCACTAAAAAAGAAGAAGATGATGCTGCAAGAATTGATGAAGAACATATGTCAAAAGGTGCTTATCTCACCATAGCCGAAGTTTTAGGTAGAACTCACCCAAACTGGGGATAAAGGGTTGACTTCACTCATGTTTTTGATATGATGCCTAATGATGAAACAGACTCTCATGAATATGAGTTCGATAGCTTGTCATATGCCACCTCTGATAGAGATATAGATATAGTTCACACACATGAAAACCTTCTTGACGTAGGTAAAGGGTCTAGTGTAAGGTCAAATGAGTCTGATTCTATCAATGTTAATGTGTCATCTACTACGGTCGCTAGGAGTCAAAGGAATTTGACTACACCTTTGGATGAAATTGCTATCCGTGCTTTTGATGATTATATGGTGAATGCACTTGAACCCGTCACTTCTCTTTCACCCCACCATCCCAACCTTATAGAATAGAACTCTCGCTCCCCATCTAATGAAGTCCTTACGTTCCATAATAATTATGCTCTTGCCTTTTACCTCAACGCTGTCGAACCTATAACATCCTCCACTAGTGAAGAACGTGTCAAAATGACTAACGCTGATATCAAGTATCTTAGTCACAAAATCAAAAGAAGAAAAAATAAGCGCTCTGATGGTGAAAACCACATTGTGGTAGTGTCTTAGCCTAAAAAAGTCAAAATAAAGGATGTATTCAAGGGTGAAAACCTCTCTGAGGTGCCCGAGGATGAGATACTTGATACACTTTTGAGTCATTTCTAGGAATGATCATCTGTGCTTATTGAACCAACTCAACCAATCAGCTTGGGTATAGAAGCTGAGCCTCAGATCATTCATTTGGCACAATCATTATCTGAGATAGAAAGAGAAGAATTCATTACATTCTTCTAGAGAAAAAAGATTAACTTTACATAGAAATATTTAGACATGCCATGATTAGACCCTAATCTAGTCATGCACCATTTTTCCATTGCACCAGGCATCAAGCCTGTCAAGCAAAAGCTTTGAAAAATGCATCCACATGTGGCTCTACTTGTCAAAGCTGAATTGGAGAAACTTCTTAAGGTAGTGTTTATCAGAGCAATTGACTATGCAAAATGGATCTCTAACATTGTTCCAGTATCAAAACATGATAAATCTATTTGAGTATGCATAGACTTTAGAGACTTTAATAAGGCATGTCCTAAGGACAACTTTCCATTGCCCAATATTGATATGATTGTAGATATGACAGCAGGATATGAAATGTACTCACTAATGGATGGTTTCTCTGGCTACAACTAGATAAAGATCACGTCAGAGGACCAAGAGAAAACTACTTTCACATGTGCATGGGGTACTTTCTGTTGGAATGTCATGCCCTTTTGACTCAAAAATGCTGGTGCTACATATCATAGAGTTGTCACCACTATATTTCATGATATGATGCATAAAACAATGGAAGATTATGTTGATGACACTCTAGCTAAGAGCATGCAATGAGAGAAACACCTTTCAGATCTAGGTCCTATACTAGATCACATGGAAAATTTTAGTCTGAGGCTCAATCCTAAGAAATGTGCATTCGGTGTAACGTCTAGAAAAATGCCTTGTTATATTATCTCTACAAAAGGCATCAAGGTGGATCCTGTGAAAGTTCAAGCTATCATGGAAATTCTGCCACCAAAGAATATCAGACAAGTGAGAGGACTTAAAGGCTAGTTATAGTCTATCCGACGCTTTATCTCACAACTGGCGGATAGGTCCCAACCATTCACAAAGACTTTACACAAGGGTGTGACTTACCAATGGAACAAGGAATGTGATGAGGGGTTCACACAAATCAAACAGTATCTTGTGAACCCACCAATATTGATGCCTCCTATTCATGGGAAGTTGCTTATACTTTACATCTCTTCTACAGATACATCATTGGGCATCCTATTAGCTCAAGAAGATTAGAACAACAAAGAAAGGGATATCTACTACCTTAGTAGAACTCTGGTCTCATATGAAACAAACTATTCTATTATAGAGAAGGCTTGCCTCGTAGTGGTATTTGCTTCACAAAAACTACGCCACTACATGCTAGCTCATACTACACGCCTTATTTCTAAAATTGATCTTCTAAAATATTTTCTCAGTAAAGCTACCCTCACAGGTAGACTAGCTAAATGGGTCATGCTTCTTAGTGAATTTTATATTGAGTATGTAAAGAGAAAAGCCATCAAGGGGCAAGCAATTGCAGATCAAATGGCAGAAGCACCTCTAATAGATCATCAACCATTGAACATTGAATTTCCAGATGAGTCCATATTAGTTCTCACACATCGATCTTGGACTATGTTCTTTGATGGTTCATTTACCCAATAGGGGTCAGGTGCTGGGATACTGTTCATTACACCTCAAAGGTAATTTTTGCCAAAAGCATACAAGATGTTGTTTCCTTGTACAAACAACATCACTAAGTACAAAGCCTTAATCAATGGTATGAAGATCGCCCTTGAGTGGCGAGTGGACGAGCTCAATGTCCTTGGAGATTCACAATTAGTCATCAATCAAGTAAATGATATCTATCAGACAAAAGATGACAAGCTAGTGCCTTATAAACAGTTGGTTGATGACCTCAGAAAGTATTTTGTTCACATCACATTTCAACAGGTTCCAAGGGTAGATAATAAAGTGGTGGATGCCATGGCTACTCTTGCTTCCATGCTATACAAGCCAGAAAATTATTTTTGACATGAATTCCTAGTGGAGACATTATGCCACCCATCCTATGATTCCCTCGAGTCCTGGATGATCTGTTCTATCATTAGACATGACTCATCTTGCTACCACCATATTTATTCCTACCTTCGTGACTAGATTGTTCTGGACACTTACACTCGGATGAGAAACATCACTTAATCCGCAGTGCTTCACAGTTTGTCATCATAGGTAACGACTTGTATAGGCGCGGTCTAGACGGTACCCTCCTTAGCTGTTTAGAACTTGATGAGTCCAAATGTGCGTTAGTAGAGGTGCATGAAGGCATGTGTGGGTCTCACTCTAACGGCCTAACACTAGCTCGTAAACTTATTAGAGCTGGTTAATATTGGACAGATATGGAAAAAGAAGCTACATAGTTTGCTAAGTCTTGCAAATAGTGTCAACTACATGGTAATCTAATTCATGCTCCATCCAAGGAGCTTACTCCCTTCATTACTTTCTGGCCATTTCAACAATGGGCCTTTGACTTGGTGGGTCAGATTTATCCCTCATCCTCAAATGGACATAAGTTCATCATTACAGCTACATACTATTTTACCAAGTGGGTGGAGGCAGTCCCTCTCACCATTGCCAATGGAAAATCAGTAGCTATGTTCATTCTGAACTACATCATCTATAGGTATGGTGTACCCTCAGACATAATCACTGATAATGATGAAGGGTGCCCCCCTTAATGCCACAAACACATAACAGAAACAGAGAAGCAACAACAATTTGCAAGAACAGAAAATGGGCTTCTTATTATCTCCACAAATGTGGAATTACAAAATTTTGGAATTACAATATGCAAAGCCACATGGGAATTCCCCTTACAATATTCTGTAGGACAAAGCCTCAAATTATTACCCAGATCTACCCAGAACTGCCCTAGACAACACTACGGGCCTTCTTTATATAGGCA
>MU224862.1:624721-655924 GCA_018584345.1 Thuja plicata
TTATTTTTCACTTTTATTACAAAAGGGTCGGCTTTAAATATTTACAAAACATGAGATTAGGTAGCCCAACTTCCGGAAGCTATAACTTTTGAACCGTAGCTCCGATTGGCTATTATAACCACTTTTCGGAAAGGGGAGATCGCGATCTACAGTGCCTAATTTGCAAAGCGCCAATCAACCAAGGGTTCGACCTCAATCCGGAGCCTCTAAGGTCCTGAAAATTGAGCTCAAAGATTTTGCACCCTAAAATCTCAACAGTAAATCCTTAATAACTTCGCCAATACAGATGATTTGGCAATGAAATTCAACTGGCATTCTTATATGACTAAGATGAACCTTCACCTGGAAAATTAGAACATTCTGAGTTCAAACGACCAACTTACTAAAAATAGTAAGTTTCCAAAAATAGCAGCTTTGTGTAAAATAGCCATTATTGAATAGAAAAACACATATTTTTGGGTGATGCAAGATTGCCCTTACACCCAGGATGCTCCTACATCAGATAATGGGGGGCAATTCAAAAACAAGGATTTGATAGAGCTATGCTCTAATTTTATAATTACTCAGCATTGGTCTTCCATCTATTATCCTCAGGGTAATGGACAGACGAAAGCATCAAATAAGACAATCCTTAAAATCTTGCATCGCATAGTGCACAAATCTGGATGAGATTGGCATCTCTAGATCAATCCAGCTCTCTAGGCATATAGGACAAACATAAGAACACCAACAAGGGTTACACCCTATGCTTTGGTTTATGGAGCAAATACTGTGTTACCAATTAAGGTTGAGATTTCGTCTCTCCGAGTCTCTCTGAAAGGCCTCATTACTGATGATGATAACATAATATTTCGGCTACAAGAGCTAGAACTATTTGATGAACGTCGACAAGTGGCATTTGATCACCTTATAGCATATCATAAAAGGATTTACAAGAGCTATAATAAGAAGGTTCGACCAAGGGACTTCCAACTGGGTGACCTCGTTCTGAGGGAGAACCCTAAGAATCAACAACATCCTATCCAAAAAGGAAAGTTTGAACCAAATTGACTTGGTCCATACGTTGTCACTACAGTGTTTCGGTCTGGCACTTATCAAATTTCTACCACTGAGGGAGAACAACTCAAAGAGCCCATCAACGATCTTCATCTGAAATGGTTCTACAGCCAAGACATCTTTAGTATGCTCATGTATATAGTAAAGTCCTAAAAAAATTCTAAAAATCTAAAAATGTCCTAAAAAAATGATCATCTTAGTGAAAACCTAGCGATAGGCGCTTTGATGTATCTCCAAAAAAAAAATCATATATTCCAAAAATACAAAAAAAAATTAAAAAATTGAAAAATACAAAAAAAAAGAGAAAAAAAAATGTGCCATTGATGAAAACCTAGCAAACAGGCATCATGGTAGCAAAAAAAGAATTTCTACAAAGAAGGTGAAAACCTGGTAAACAGGCACCTCTTGTTCCACATTGCTATATCTATCATAGCACCACTTGGCTTTATGCATTTGCTTTCCTGCTTTCCTACTTTCCTACTTGCATTTTCTTTCTGCATGCTTTCAGTTCCCGTTAAGACACCAACTTACATGGATTGAAACTGGTCATACTCTCAGGGAAACCCTCCTAGTCTAGGGGGCACTGTCCCATTACCTTTTGAGATCTACCTTGTGATAGTCACCGGTGGTTCTCACTATGTCTGCCTATTGTTTCTTGCCTTATACTGAGTTCTCTCTCCTTGAGAATCTCTTCACATCAGTCACCAATAGTTCTCACTACGTCTGCATCTGTCTATTGTCATTGTACTATTATGATTGCTCACATCCACTACAGTTGGAGTTATACTCAAATGCTCTATCTATCGATACTTAGTCTTGACGATTCTTTGCTTTAGTTTGTACATAGATTTTGGTCACTTTCGTGACACTCTGGTTCCTTTGCTAACCCTACTGGATTGACATTGATTCAGTGCCATATGTCTGGGGGAAACCAAATCTAGTTTGTCCTCACAATATACGTCAAGTCAATCATCATTACTTGGGGGCACAATTCCCCACTTTGATCACATCTTTGGTTTACACCTGAGTCAATAATATTGTCACTTCTATAGGACAACTCGCTACTGACACAAACTGGTGTTTTTCAACACTATCTTTGGACACATCTATGTTTTTCAACACACATCATATATCTCAAACATAAACATCTATCGATAACAATCAAACACAATGCACTCACAAGCACAACGATATTTTTCAACACCCTCTATACACATATATATTCAAAAACTTGGAAACTGGCTAAGCTATGATTGAACCTTTCTTTGTATGGTCTTTTCTCATGGATTTCATTGATATTTTCTTTGTCTACTGCTTGTTGGTGTAGTCCCAATGATCCAACAATGTCAAATAAATAGGGTGTATGTGATAAGAGCTCCCGCATTAAGGTGGAAAAGCCTCACATCCCTCGATCTTGTTTATTTGTACGCCATGGTGAGGTCGGTACTATCTCCTTGACTATTATTGCTCTATTTCTTTATACACGATCACACTCATGGTTACCTTGGATGTGAATACCTTGATACCGGTGTCCTCTTGCAATATCAACTGGAAATAGTGTTTAGGTCATCTTGGCTTTTGTGTCCTGGTGCTTACATTCGTTTCCTACATTTTATCTGATGAAAGTCATATTCATATCCTTATGGTTGCAGTGGCACCAGTAAGGATTGTATCGACTCCGATGTTCCAAAAATGCTCAATGATGATAATTATATGATGGGTCTCACAACCATGTCCTAGGGATTGCATCTAGCATAGGATTACATTTTTCATCCTAGACTTGCATTATGGCAGCAATTTGATGTTTACTTCATTGCCTTCTCCTGGATTTGTACATTGCGAAGTTCTTCTTCAGCCTCCTGGCTTCATCATTACTACCAAAGTTTTTTATCCTCACTCTCACTCTCCAAAATTAGCTATATCGACCGCTCAACCCATTTTTGGTATCAAAATCGAAATCTGACACTCCTATATCGCTCAAAATTGCATTTTAAATTTTTTGGGACTGACGCGATCAGACGCTTGTTCAGTCAACTTTCTGACATTGCTTTCTTGTCAGAATCTTATCCTACCATCATTTTCTCCAATATTCGACTCTTTTCATCCAAAGTCAACTTTGGTCAACTTTGGTCAACCTAGTCAAACTTGGTTAGCCGAAACTCGAAATCACTTGAAATTGATTTTGAACCTTTCTGGTTCTTTTGTAATCTATTCTAAGTTCTTCTTGATCTCTGATTCAACATATATTTTTGATTTCTCACTTTCAATCATCATTATGACATGTCATCTTTCTATTTCACTCCCGAGGGGGAAGGATGATTACATCATTAAATCTATTTTTATCAATCCGATCTGAATTCAAAAGTCCTCATTGCTAGGGGCATCTCATCACTTGGGACATGTTCAGTTTTTTGTACCCCACAGTAAAAAATGGGTGTTCCATGAATTTCAATCAATAGGGGCATCTTTGTTCCTTACATCTTGTCATCTATTAGGTATCTGAGCAATCTAACTCAGATCCTTGAGGATCAAGCTTCGTTCTAGAGATAATTCTCAAAATCTTAATCTATTAGGTATCGGGGCAATCTAACCTGGATCCCTGAGGATCAAGCTTCATTCTGGAGATGACCCTCAAAAACTCTACTTGACCGGCGTCTCGACAACCTAACCTAGACTTTGGAGAGTTAAGCTCTGTCCTAGAGATGGCTCTGAAATCGTCATCAATCAATCTTTGCATCATCAATTTTTAAATTTTATTCTTCTGTACTTCAGACATCAGACTATTCTTTGAATCAATACACTGCTCACACATCAATTCAAACAGGGGCAAAATGTAACACCCCAAAATTTGGCATCTTGCTACTCTAACCAATTTTGTTGCATTTTTCATTCTTCTAAATCATCAAAGTCCTATTGTACTAGGCAATTCTGAGTTTTGACTGACTCTACTCGACCTAAGTGTCAAATGCAGAAAATCCTAAATCTGCATTAATCATACATTATATTTAATTCCTAAATATCAATTGTAATTGGCTAAACAAACCTTATTATCGAATTAATATAATTATAAAGTCCTAGCACTTTAATTAAATTAAATTCACCCCTTTTAGCTAAAACACATAAAAAGGAACTAAATAATATTTAATTATTAAATAAATATTCTCATTTCAATGATTAAATTTAATTATTCAAATAATTGAGAAAAACATATTTATGAGGTCATATTCTATTTATTAATTAAATATTCTCTCAAAATCTTCTCTCCTATTCAGAAATGGAAACTTTGAATTAACTGTGCTTTAAAGAGAAAGAAAATAGTTAAAATCAGAAAGAAAATAATTAAAATCAAAAAAGAAAATAGTTAAAACAAAGGGAAAATAGTTTATTGTTTTCTTTTAAAGAAAGATTTCTAATTTGAACTAGCTTTTTAATCTGTTTTATTTCAAAAAGGAAACCTTCTATTCTGAGCAGACTCTCAATCTATAAAAGAGCTCCCATTTCTCATTCAAAACCCCCTAAGAAAATATACATTGTTAGAACAAAGAATTGCTGCTTCATTTTAGTTGATAATCTCATTTACATTTAGCTATCATTTGCAATAGAATAGCTTCATTTTCTTATAATAATCTCATATTTCTAATCATGGCATAGTTTAAATTCATTTAGATTAATCTTGCATCTTTCAATTTCTAGATTAATCTTGCATTGTATCATATTCATGGAGAAAAATCCTTCATTCTTAGATTGGTCTATGGTTGTGAGATTCTCGTTCTGAGAGCTATTCGAAACCCCATCTAGATAGAAGGCAACAAGTCAAATCATACAGGCATGTAGGATGAATAACTCATATTCACTTATGTATGTGTCTGATGAACAAGGACTATGTTGAAGTGTATGGTTGAATAACAAGGCCAAATTTAACAAATACACATGACTCTTGGTATTTTGGTACTTCAGATCTAGGCCTGGGAGCATATCCCCATTACACTGTTGATAGTGGATAGGCAACGTCTACCAGAGAAACCATACATATCTATGTACTCAAGATGGATACATCAACCCCATCTGGGCAAGGTGGAGTATTGGCGTCGTCTGTTGGGTGATATGAATGTAGTAGTGTGGCGGCCTTATCTTGATTGTGAGGAGTGGGGATCAGACAGGCGTCAGATGCCTTATTTTTTTCAGAGAAGGTACTTGATCTGACGTACTAGATATATCATTGAGAGATTCTTAGTGACCTGTTATTGAGGTAGTGTGGCCGGTTGCAGGGCAAGTGCCAAGATACATCCATATATGCACATATCCATGATGAGACACCATAGTGGGGACTATAGTTGGGTTATGAGACTATTTAGAGAGCTATCTAAGAGATGGTAGAAATACCTTGGGTTCTACAGCATGATGCAGCCAATGCTAGATGTTCTAATGGTTTACATGTTGAGATGCTTTAGTATCCATTTACACGGTTCACATCACCTGATGAGGCTATTCCACATATTGAGGATCCACTAGATTATGATCCCACTGAGGACCATCCTGTCAGAGGTCGAGGAGGAGCTCAGAGAGATAGAGGATCTATGGGGAGAGATTGAGGTAGACATGGGAGGGATGCTAGGTGCCCTCCTCCTGACAGGGGATAGGGTCTAGATGATCAGGATGATGCAGATGATAGGGGTGGAGTGGATGCTGGAGAGAGTGTCAGCGGTAATGGGAGTGGCAGACAGACTCGGCTTGGATTTATTTCTCCTTAGAGGGATCCAGGTCCTTTGTTGACTAAAGATCAACAAAGATAGAGACAAAAATAGTAGGATAGGCCACATGATAGATCTTCAGGGTAGGATATAGGCAGGGGTCCAGGTCAAGATGGAGATGCATTGTCACAGTGTGAGATTGAGCGTGAGCAACTTAGAGTGAGGATCATGACTTTAGAGGCCTTGCTTGTAGATAGAGATACATAGTTGGAGCTGCTCATGGAAGAGAGAGACAGGCAGGGTGACATCCTCCAGATAGAGAGAGAAATGCAGGCTTAGATAGCTACCCACCAGGGATAGAGAGCAGCTTACTATTTTGATTTATATCATGCTCCAGTTCCATAGGGTTAGAGAGCACTATCCTTTTCATGCTTGCTCAACAGTCTAAGGGGGCCATGCCACCACCAAATCCATTTGTTCCACCTCCTCCTCCTCTGCCAGATCAGGGAGAGGGTGGAAGTTAGACCTAATACTGCATTTTTGTCATATTTTGAGATTACATTGTATATCTTGGTCCTTTTGAGATCATTCTTTTTTATGATGACATTTATACATGTATATCTGATTCATACTGATACTCTGATACTCTTTTTGTAGACAGTTCCACATTTTTGATCTGTTCCATATCTGAGATAGTTGTTCCTGATCTTGATATGCTCATGGATTCTCATGCTTTTGATATATGTTCTAGATTATTCATGCACATGTGATTATGTTGATCTTGGTCTCTTGATGAGTTAGATTAGATATATGATGACATCATTTATGCTCATTTGATCTGTTACTGATATGAATGTGTTTCAAATGATACTAAGTGAATATGCAAATGAATGTTTTTGAGATTTTTTTCTTTATGAAAATAAATGTATGGATGCACTTAGGATGTAAAATTAAATGCAATGCTTGAATGCTTTGTTTTTGTCTTTTTCTCTTTCTCATTTATGAATGCAGAATGTATGTCATAGATATACAACAATATTAATATCAGTAATATTGATGTATGTAATTAACTTGGATTTCGAGTCAATCAAGAATTTATTTTAAGCTCAAGTCCCTTTTATGCTATTATTTTAAAAATGAATCATGCAATCTCTAAATGCACCTACATGCAGACTCCTAGGACTGCCACCAATTTTGTATACATTGTAGCATTTTATCATCATTGGGCGTTTATTGTAATGGACATCACCTTATAGTACAATTGTCACTAATACCCATTGGTATCATGAAAGTATGAATACTATGTGTATTGGATGTAATGTCGAAAATAGACTTAGGAATGAAGGCATAGAAGCCAGGATGACAAGTTAGTTTATCTCCTTTTAATGTTGAGAATCAGTTTCTGTTCAAGTGTAATGTAAGATATGTGACCCGTAATGACCTTGAAAATTCATATCCTTGGGTACATCATGTAGCGTACACCTTAGTGAGAATCTCATTTAGAAAATAGACAAGGGAATTGTTTCAACCTCACCATAGTTTACACATAACAAGGATTGAGATATATGCGGCTATCCACTCATGGCGGCAACTCTTACCATAAACATCCAAGTTGGGTGAAATTTATAGGATCATTTGGAACAATCACCATACACAGAAAACCAAGAAAATGTTATGCCCAATGTCCTTGCGACTCTCTATATTTGAATAGATGTCATGGAGTTACTCGGAAGACATAGCTATCACCAATTGAGAATCAATCAAAGAAAATTTATAATCGCTTAGATGCCCCCAGTGTGAAACATCATGGGAACATAAAAGAATCATAATCAAACCAAGTTCAAACAATGTGTTTAAGTAGTATTGATAAATACTATTGATTCATTTTTCAAGCGTAGTAGAGATTCATCAATCAGAATTGGGACTTAAGAAATATGTTTTCATGTCTGAGTATATGTAAGATTAACTTTGTCAACAATTGCAATCCAATGTAGTGTTTGGAAACACTGGTTGATTAAAGTGTTGAGAAACACTAGTTTGTTTAAGTTCTGGATTAAAGTGTTGAGAAACACTAGTTTGATGTCTATTACAGGTAAGTGGTGTTGAAGAAACACCTTTGGTTTATGATAGTGAAGTTTAAGTTCAAGTATTGAGAAATACTATTTTGAGAGGTGAACCATCCTGGACAAGACACTTAGGACAACCTAGCAAAAACGATATGACCATGCTAGAAAAGATGCCTCCAGTGCGGAATGAATATTCCTAACATGCAAATGCAGAAAAATCCCAAGTAAGGATAGGACATTTGTAAGGAATCAGAGTCACCAAATAGCACAGGTGCAAGTATGAACGTTTAGTGTTGTCAGTGCATTGATAAATAGAACACAAAGTTTGAGTGACGCCTTTTTGCCAGGTTTTCACCGCTCGACAAAGATTTTTATTTTTTCTACCAAGGTACCTATTGCCAGGTTTTCATTAAGGCACTTTTTCTCTTTTTCAAATTTTTTTCTTTTTTTTTGTAGTATCAAGGCACCTGTTTGATAGGTTTTCACCAAGGATACCCTTTGTTCAAAACTTTTCCACTATTTTTGGATTTCTTTAGGATCAATTTTTCTGATTTTTTGGTATTTTTTGAGATTTTCACTGCATAGGCTTTGCTAGCCAAACATCAAGCATAGAACCACTTCAAATGTAGAGTATTAATGGGATCAGGAAGAATATCCCCCTTAGGTGTAGCTAGCTAATAAGCTCCAACCCCAAAAGTTGCAGTGATGACATAAGGTCCTAGCCAGTTTGGTTAAAAATTTTCTTTCTGTTCTCTGTTAGGCTAGTTCTTAGGATTCTCTTTTAGAACAAGATCCCCCACTTGAAAGTGTCATGGTTTGACATTTTTATTCTACCCTTTTGATATGCATTTTTGGTACACTTTCAGATGATCGAATGCTTGTTTCCTACACATCAAGTAAGTCTAAAGAATTTACCTTATCAATGTGGTATTTTTCGTCAGTAACAAGACCTTGTAAAGATACCCACAGAGATGGGATTTCAACCTCAATAGGTAATATTACCTCAACACCATAGACTAGGGAAAATGGCATGGCTCCAGTTGGTGTTTTGATGCTTTTTCTTTACGCCCAAAGTGCTAGGTTTAATTGTAAATGCCAGTCTCTGCCAGACTTACTCATAGTTCTGTGTGGGATTTTGAGAATTCTCTTGTAAGATTCCTCAACCTATCCATTACCTTGAGGATAATAGATTGAGGAACAGTGTTGAGTAATGTGAAACTGTGTGCAAAGGACTTCGATGTCTTGGTTTTTAAATTGGCCCCCATTGTCTGTTACAATTGAAGAGGGTATCCCATATCTACAAATAATGTAGTTCAAGATAAACATAGCCACCTATTTTCTAGTGGCTTTGATCAGAGGCACATCTTCAATCCACTTTGTGAAATAATCAGTGGCCGTAATGATGTATTTGTGTCCACTTGAAGAATTAGGATATATTTGTCCAACCAAATCAAAGGCCCATTGCTGAAATGGCCAATGTGTTATGAATGGTATGAGTTCTCTAGCAGGAGCATGGATGAGATTTCCATGTGTTTGACATTTATGACATGTCTTTGAAAATTGAATAGCATCTTTTTCCATCATGGGCTAGTAATAGCCTACTCTTAGCAGTTTCTTAGCTAGTGAAAATCCATTTGAGTGTGATCCACATACACCTTTGTGGACTTCTTTCAATGCACGATCAGCTTCTTCATGTTATAAACACCTAAGAAGTGTACCATTGAGACCTCGTCTATATAAGTTATTAGTAATGAGGACATAACATGATGCTATCCTAATTAGGGCTCTTTTTTCATTTTTGGATAGGTCATTGGGTATAATTTGGTTAGTTAGGTAAGCAATGATTTTAGCATATCGAGATGGGTCTTGGGCGTTCAAAGAACAAATGATTTGGTACTCAGGGGTATCAAAAGATGGGTAGGAAAATTCTTCCTCCAAGAAGTCATAGTGGAATCGGTGTTCCTCTAGTTGTAACATGGATGCCAATATAGCCATGGCATCCCCAGCCTTATTTTCTATTCTGGGAAGTTTTTGGAATGTAATGAAGACAAAGTATTTCTTCAAATAATCAACCAGTTGTTTTTAGGGCATCAACTTCTCATATTTGGTATGATAATCTCCATTTACTTGATTAATAATAAGCTGAGAGTCACCATACACATGTAACTCTATGATCTTCCATTCCATAGCAATTTTAAGACCATTTACCAATGCTTCATATTCAGAAATGTTATTTGTGCATGGAAACATCAATTTGTATGCCTTGGGAATCTTTTAGCCTTGAGGACTAATGAAGAGAACTCCTGCTCTAGAACCTTGTTGCGTTAAAGAACCATCAAAGTACATCTTCCACAGATACTCAATTAGATGCATAATTGTTTCATCAGGAAATTGCATTGTCAGTGGTGTATCATCTTGCAAAGGTGAATCAGATAATTGATTAGCGAGGACTTGTCCTTTAATAGCCCTTCTATCCATGTACTCAATGTCAAATTCTCTCAGAATTAGGACCCACTTTGCTATTCGTCCTGTTAATACTGTCTTGTTTAAGATGTATTTCAAAGGATCTATCTTTGCAATGAGCTTTACTGTATGTGATAGCATATAATGTCTCAATTTCTATGATGCAAAGAGAACTGTTAAGAAATATTTTTCAATTATGTTGTAATTGAGTTCTTAAGATACTAGTGTTTTGTTGATATAGTAGATGACTCTTTCCTTGTTAGTTTCATCTTCTTGTGCCAGAAATACTCCCAGTGATGTAGCTATAGCAAAAATATATAGGAGTAATGGCTTTCCATGACTGGGTGCCACGAGAATAGGAGGAGTAGCTAGGTACTCTTTTATTCTTTGAATTTATTTTCACAATGTTCATCCCATTTGAAGGTGACACCTTTATGTAGCATCTTAGTAAAGGGTTGTGCTCTGTCTGCAAGTTGTGACATAAATCTCCTGATTTACTGGAGTCTTCCTTGTAATGTCTTCATTTGACTAATGTTGTGTGGAGGATTCATTTCTAGTATAGCTTCAACTTTTTCAGGGTCTACCTCAATTCCTTTTGCTGATACAATAAACCCTAGCAATTTTCCTGATTGAACCCGAAAGGCACATTTCTTTGGATTAAGCCTAAGTTGAAATTGCTCCATGCGATCTAATATCTTCTGCAAGTCTTCAATATGAGTATTCCTTTATTTTGATTTAGCTAAGGTATCATCCACGTAATCCTCCATGTTTTTATGCATCATATCATGGAATATAGTAGTCATAGCTCTTTGGTATGTAGCACCTACATTCTTTAATCCAAACGGCATAACGTTCCAGCAAAATGTTTCCCATGCGCATGTGAATGTTGTTTTCTCTTGATCCTCAGGAGCAATCTTAATCTAGTTATAGCCTGAGAAACCATCCATTAATGAGTACATTTGATAGCCCGTTGTTAGATCTATGATCATATAAATGTTTGGTAGTGGAAAATCATCTTTAGGACATGCTTTGTTTAAGTCTCTAAATTCTGTAAAAATCTTGATAGATTTATCTATTTTAGATATTGGTACCTCATTAGAAATCCATCCTACGTAAGCAATGACTCTTATGAATCTAGCTTTTAGTAATTTTTCTAGCTATGCTTTCACCAGTAATGCAACATGAGGATGCATCTTTCTTAGTTTTTGTTTCAAAGGTTTGATCCTAGGAGCTATAGATAAATGGTGCATTATTAATTTAGGATCTAGTCCAGGCATATCTGTGTAAGACCATGAAAAGTTGATCTTTTTATCTTTTAGGAACACTATGAATTGTATCTTCTCCTCATCTAACAAAGATTTTGCTAGGTGAACAATATGATGAACTTCAGTGGTGCCCAAGTTAACTAGTTGTGTTGGTTCTATCAAAATTGAAGATCTTTCTTGAAAGTGCTCAGGGAGGATATCAAGAATCCCATCTTTTGACGCATCTGGGAGGTTTTCACCATTAGATACATCTTTTATTTTTACTATTTTAGAATCTGACACAGCCACAACGTGGTTTTCACCATCAGTCCTTTTATTCTTTTTGTTTTTCAATTTGTGACTGAGAAAGTTGATATCCTCCTGCAACATGTTCACACTCCTTGCATTGGTGGAAGAAGGATAAGGTTCACAAGCATTTAGGTAACAAGCCAAAGTGTAGTCATTAGGGAATTTCATGATAGAATTAGGATCTGAATTTGTCTAATCAATTAGGTCAGGGTTTATCAAGGATAATGAATCAGAGCTTGGTAAGGAAAGCATCGCATCAACATCAAAATTATTAATTGACATGACATTTTCTGTTAATTATACTTCTACAATGCTTAGATCATTAAGAGTTAAACCATCATTAATAGGGTTGTTGTTAGGAATACATGGACCTAACTCTAGCAACTCATCAGTTGAGCTTTCTTCTTCTTCTCTCAACAAAATAGAATTCATTTCTTGTAGTCTCATAATATCCTCTAAACCGAGTAAAGCACCGGTTTCTTCATCAAGAATTATAGGTAATGGTATCTTATCTGATTCTGGAACAACAACATCAGGGGAAATGTTAGAACTTTCTCCTCTTTGAAATATCGGTGCCAACTAATGAATCACATCTACTTCAATGTCCATGGTAGCATCAAATAGGACATCCCATTCATAATCATGTGAGTATGTTATTTCATCATCTGATCTGTTTAGAAACTCAGAAATAGTCACCTGATGTACCCTATTAGCCACTTGTAGATCAAAGTGTGGTAAATCTTGGACGTGTGAAATTATGACCAGCTACCCCCAGTTAGGATGTGAATCTTGTTGTTGGGGTATGTATTCAATAGTTGTTTCTATCAATGGCACTTTTAGAGTGTCTTCTGTTGTTTCCTCTATCTCTTGAATAGTAGCTTGTGTCAATAAAGGAACATGAGTGTCTAGTGGTGTCTCAAAGCTAGACCTACATATCTTTCTCCTTGATATTCAAGATACTCTGTACCAATATGAAATAACCTTTTATAGGTCCTGTAAAGGAGAAAATGGTGTTAATAGAATAAGAGTGTTTTGATACTCAAATCACTTTTCCCCTTACATTTAATTTTTAGAGTGGAGGGATAAATAAGACATTCTCCTTTATTCTCAAATGCACAAAGGAAGGATCCAAATTGATCAACCCAAAAAGGATCAATGCATAAATGAATCAATGTATTGGAAATAAGAATAAAGAAGGAGATCCTAGGTTTCCCTCTTAAAATGTGTGTGAATGAATGTAAATGCATGATAGATTTAGAATGATTAAGGATTTGAATTGAAATGGATAGGAGAAATGCACTAACCTTGAAATATTGCAGATCAAAGAATGCTATTTTCTGAGGTCTGTAAACTATTTCTAGAAAAACTGAAGTATGATCCAGAACCAAAATGCAGAGACGAACAAAACCCAGAATTATTTTTCTGATCCAACACTGTCTTATGAAAAAGTTCAACCTTGACCCACAAATGTTGACCCTGACCCAATAATGTCAACCTTGACCTACACAGGTCCGACAGAGAATCTGTACATGGAGCCCAATAGAAAGCCAAAAAGCGTATCTAGATTTGTGTCCAAATCTACAGTCCCGAACCTGTACCTACAAGAAAAAGAGGATTATTTTTTGGGGGGAGGGGTTTGCCTTAGTCAAACCCTGATTTAGGAATTAACCTTGAAATAAATAATTGAAGTAAGAATGCTAGCAAGTAGTAGAATTGAATCTAATAATGAAGCTATGATATTCAATAGATATGCAATTATAATTCAAATGTAAGAAAATATGTAAGTATGAAAGCATGGGCTTTAGAAACCATAAATCTCCATGATTGTATGCTTGAAATCCACCTTGAAGAGAGGATGAATGTGTCTTGAGGATGCACAAAGGATCTTGAAGGAAGATCACACCACCATGATGGCTAGATCTAGGGTTTGAATGATGAATCTTGAATTTTTGAACCTAATCCCTTCAAAGGCTTGAAAGCTTGAATCCTTGATCTTCAATGGAGAACTTGAATGATTGAGAGGAAGACTTGAACACCTTGAGATCTTGAAAACATGTAGAATAATGGATGCTTGAATGTCCTTTGAATGCTTAGTTGCCTTAGCGCTTGTTACTTGATAATGGTTAGAGAATATGAGAGGAGAAGGCTCCCTTTTATATGAAACTAGGGAAAAATATTCTAAGGAGGCTGACATAGGATAATAAAATTCCTATTAAAGCCTTTACCCCTAGGAGAGGACCTGTATTAAATATAATTTAGGAATCAACGCTTCGGAACCTGAAACAGCCGACCCGAAAGCGGGAAAATTGAATTTTGGATGATCCCCGGTAGCCGACAGGCTTTCAAATTCAAAAGGGGGACCCTGGTCAGGGTCAAGGTCGACCCTAACCTAGGTCAAGGTTGAGGTCAACCCTGACCTAGGTCAAGGTCAAGGTAAACCTTGACCTAGGGGGTTAGAACCCCTGGAAAACATGCCAGGTGGGGTAGAAGGTTCCCGGAGAGGCCCAATCAGGGTCCTAATCAGGCACAAAAGTAGGGGATGATGCCGAAATGGGAGGATGATATGATGGAGGTAAAAAACATCCCTTAAAGAGGGATAAACATTATTAACCTAGAAGTGATTCTATTTTAAGATGATACATCAAGCCCCCACTTTAGCGAGAGTATGGAAATCGAACATGCTCACGGTAAAGTTAGAAGAAAAAGATCTTGGTGGATTGCAACGAGGTAGAATATCACTAAGTCAGGGACATGAGCTCTCGGACTAAGGATTCTAACTCAGCATACATGCATAAAGATATGAAAGTAAAGATAAATCAATCATAGAAAACATACATGACTACATAAGTAAGACAAGAACAACACCATAGATAAATTAGCTTCATGATCTAATCCTACTATCATTAAAGTGAAAGAGAGAAGAGAAAGTGATTACCTCACCTAGTAAGATTCCCACCTTACTATGAATCACCAAGGAGGGAGAACCCCTAATAGGTTCACCCATAAATTGTGCTTGTAATTGTAAATGCGTCTTCTGACGGCTTTTGAAAATATCCATATCCACATTCTTGTATCACTATGGAATACAAAATGTGTGTCCATTCAGGATTTAACAACTTATGTGCGTTACCTTTCAAGGATTTAGCATATTGTAAAAATAAAAAGGGTGCATATCTCTTCAATATTTAGCAACTTATGTGCGTTACCTTCCAAGGATTTAGCAAACATAAAAGTAAAAATGCGTCTCTTCAGAATTTAGCAACTTATGTGTGTTACCTTCCAAGGATTTAGCAAAAATAAAAGTAAAAATGCGTGTCCCTTTAGGATTTAGCAACTTGTGTGCGTTACCTTCCATGGTTTTAGCATGCTACAAAATGTAAATGAATGTAAACTATAGTACAAGGGAGACCCTATATATGCCCCCCTCCTTATCATGGCTACCTACTAGGCGGGATAAGGAAGAGAAAAGAGAATACCTACTTCACAAGGTAAGGAGATATCCAACTAAACAATAATGTATACCATATTCTTAGTGAAGAGCCTTGACCCTTTCATCCAAGAACGTAGATAATCGTGAAACAGATATGTCACTTATGGAAAAAGGATCCTCAAAAGGGAAGAGATCTCATCAACAAGACCCTCACCATAGAGGAGTGCTTAGGATAAAATGTCATCTTTTAAAGAAAAGAGGGACCAAAGATTCAATCAACAAGCCTCTTGTAATCAAGAGGAAGTGGAATCTTCAGATGAAGGAATCAAACTCTAACCCAAAGCAAGAGCAAGAGTTTATAAAAAGCATAGTTTTCAAAATAAAGAAGAGGTGATGACCTAGGACAATCACCTCTTATCTAAGAGGATATCCATAGTAAAAAACATACATCTTTATAAGGAAATAATGTTATATGATAAATAAATGTCACTAAGCTAAGCAAAGTAGATCCTTAGATAGACGAAGAAAGAAAATACCTTTCCCCTCAGGGATGAAAGCAAGGGATATATCAAATTATATCAAGAGATATTGTAGCAAAGAGATAGCTTGTGAGGGATAGCACACTATTCAGTTTCCAAGGTGAGATATTTATCAACCATGCAAACCCAATGTCAAACAATGAAATAGGTTATAATCTAGGACATAGATCCTTAATGCAAACCAAATTTTTCATGTATTATTGGATATCACATAATAGATAGATGTTGCTTAACCAAGGGAAAAGTGAATCCCGAAAAGATAGAAAATAAGGAGATGGCATCCTTGCCCCCCAAGCTTAGGAACAAGGATGAAAGGGGACCTATTATATCACTCACAATACTATGCAAGACAATGAGACCCCAAAGATTAGGCTAAAATTGTTTACATAATATGGAGTTCCATAATAGGAACATAAAAGTTATTTAGAGAAAGTAGGATTGAAATATAACTCATTGCCACATGATATATAAATAACTTTAATATCAATGAGCTGCCTAATATTATAATGTAAAGATTGAAATGAATTAGAGTGATAGAAACAAAAAGGAAGAATATTCAAGTATAGACTATGTTTCTTTTTGCGTTTAGGTCTAGTAATCATCTTAACATGAATGAGCTTAGGCAGAACAACCTCTTGGTCAAATTCCTTCATAGGGTCATCATGTTTTGAAATGTTATTTGAGATGTTGGTAACATTGATGTGTTGTTGAGGATTAAATCCCAATCCATAATAATTTTCATGCCCCCCATTCTATAAGGGCATTTTAATTCCATGTTTATGCTGAGTACATCCTTGATTATGGAATCCTTGTTTAACTAGTAAATGATAACCATGACCATAGCAAGAAGCCATATGAAAACAAGTCAATTGAACTTCAGTAGTCACTATGTCATCATTAGTATGTTTGATAGATTCACAAGAAGGAAAAATAAAGGAATACATCCTAGGAGAGGATGGGGTAGGAGATCCTAAAGCTTGATCCTTAAAGGAGAAAGAATTGTATTCTAAAGTAGGCTCATAGAAAAGACATATATTAGGAGAAGAATTAACATTAATCCTTAACTCATCTCCATGGAGGGAAAGATTAAAGTCATCTTCTTGATCTAATATATCCTTGAAAGGTAATGCAAGAGATGAAAAAGCAACATCAAACTCACTAAATGAAGTCTTTGTAGGTGTATCAATGTTGTAAATAGAGGAGTATGAAGGTAACCATGCACACATCCTATGGTAGAGGTCAATTGGATAAGTTGTGGAGGAGGATAAAATAGGAATAGGATCAATGGAGATCTTATTCAAACAATTTTTATCCTCACTACCATGTACCTCATTAGGGGATCTATCCTTTTTAGTAACAAAAGCCTCATCAAAGTATTCAAAACAAAAATCATACATGTTGAACACAATGAAAAATGTAAATGTTTTTGTATTTTTCAAGAAATTTTGTGATTTTTATGAATTTTGAAATATAAATGCAAGAGCATAAAATAAAGCCTACTTCTATATGCTTGCAAGATCTAATGTGAAATGTAAATCTAACACAAAAAATAAAGAGTTGTCTATCGCGGGTTCACCAAAATGTAAAGGAGAAAATGGTGTTAATAGAATAAGAGTGTTTTGATACTCAAATCACTTTTCCCCTTACATTTAATTTTTAAAGTGGAAGGATAAATAAGAAATTCTCCTTTATTCTCAAATGCATAAAGAAAGGATCCAAATTGATCAACCCAAAAAGGATCAATGTATAAATGAATCAATCTATTGGAAATAAGAATAAAGAAGGAGATCCTAGGTTTCCCTCTTAAAATGTGTGTGAATGAATGTAAATGCATGATAGATTTAGAATGATTAAGGATTTGAATTGAAATGGATAGGAGAAATGCACTAACCTTGAAATATTGCAGATCAAAGAATGTTGTTTTCTAAGGTCTGTAGACTGTTTCTGGAAAAAATAAAGTATGATCCGAAACTGGAATGCAGAGACAAACAAAACCAAAAAATCTTTTTCTGATCCGACACTGTCTTATGAAAAAGGTCGATCTTGACCCAAAAATGTTGACCTTGACCCAATAATGTTGACCTTGACCTGCACAGGTCTGACAGAGAATCTGTTTGCAAAGCCTCACAGAAAGCAGAAAAGGGTATCCAGATCGGTGTCCAAATCTACAGTCCTAAACCTATACCTACAAGAAAAAGAGGATTGTTTGTTGGGGAGGAGGGGTTTGCCTTAGTCAAACCCTGATTTAGGAATTAACCTTGAAATTAATAATTTAAGTAAGAATTCTAGAGAGTAGTAGAATTGAATCTAATAATGAAGCTATGATATTCAATAGATATGCAATTGTAATTCAAATGTAAGCAAATATGTAAGTATGAAAGCATGGGTTTTAGAAACCATAAACCTCGATGATTGTATGATTAAAATCCACCTTGAAGAGAGGATGAATGTGTCTTGAGGATGCACAAATGATTTTGAAGGAAGATCACACCACCATGATGGCTAGATCTAGGGTTTGAATTATGAATCTTGAATGTTTGAACCTAATCCCTTCAAAGGCTTGAAAGATTGAATCCTTGATCTTCAATGGAGAACTTGAATGATTTTGAGGAAGACTTGAACACCTTGAGAGCTTGAAAACATGTATAATAATGGATGCTTGAATGTCCTTTGAATGCTTAGTTGCCTTAGCGCTTGTTACTTGATAATGGCTAGAGAAAATGAGAGGAGAAGGATCCCTTTTATATGAAACTAGGGCACAATCTTCTAAGGAGGCCGACATAGGATAATAAAAATCCTATTAAAGCCTTTAACTCTAGGAGAGGACCTATATTAAATATAATTTAGTAATCAACACTTTGGAACCTGAAACAGCCGACCCGAAAGCGGGAAAATTGAATTTTGGATGATCCCCGGAAGCCGACAGGCTTTCAGATTCAAAAGGGGGACCCTGGTCAGGGCAAAGGTTGACCCTAAACTAGGTCAAGGTTGAGGTAAAACCTAACCTAGGTCAAGGTTGAGGTTGACCTTGACCCAAGGGGTCAGAACCCTTGGAAAACATGCCAGGTGGGGTAGAAGGTGCCCGGAGAGGACCAATCAGGGTCCTAATCAGGCACAGAAGCAGGGGATGATGCAGAAATGGGAGGATGATATGATGGAGGTCAAAAACATCCCCTAAGGAGGGATAAATGTTCTTAAAATGGAAGTGCTACCATTTTAAGATGATATAGGTCCATTGTTCTAGTTTTGTTTCTTCTTCTTCATCACTTCCTTCATCAAAGATTGGACCATCTCTTGAAGTAGGGTTTTCAAATTTTTTTTTGAAACTGAGTATTTTTTTTATCTTTCGTATTTCTGAATTCCATGTGTAAAGGTTCAACAAGTCCCTTTCCTTTGTCTCCTAAAGTTCCTTTTCCCTTATATCCCATTTTCTTGAGAAGGTCATATCCTTTACCATACTTTTCTGGGGATATTTCTACATATTTTATCTCATTTTCTTTTGGTTCTCCCCTGTAAAGCCAAGCCAAGACTGCTTTTTCTTCTTTTTCATCCTCTTGGGAGGTAGATGCTTTAACCATACCAGTTTCTTTGTGAATTTCTAGATTTTTAGATGTAGTGGGTGTGAAAGATGGGGAAGCTTTCCCATAAGATCTTGGAGACAATGGAAGTTATGTCAATGATGGGGTCATGCCTAGCTTGTATTCTCTCATACTAGTTTCTTCAAGTTTTAAGGTCTTGCAAAAGATTTTCATAATCATGTCTTTAGTATTTTCAAGTATAGTTTCCTTTGGAAATTCTTTGTTATGAGGGACCAAACTATCTTCTTTAACATTGTTGCAAGTATAACTGACATTTGCAGGAATTGTTACCTCCACCTCATTATGTGGGAATTTGATACATTGGTGATAAGTAGATGGTACTACTTGCATTTCATGGATCCAAGGTCTCCCTAATAGTATGTTGTAAGCCAAGGGTAGATCTAGAACTTGACAGATCACATTTCTTTTAACTAGTCCTATTCTGATTGGTAGAAAAATGAGGCCTTTAGAGCATCTTTCTTTTTCATCATAAGCTTTGATAATGATCTTACTTCTTGAATCAATGGTTTGTTCTGAGAGACCCAACTTCCTAATTAGATTGAGAGTACAAATGTTCCACCCTACACCTCCATCTATCAATACATGTCTAACATGGGATTTGTGAATGAGGACCTCAATGTGTAGAGGTCAATTATGCAGATGCGTCAATAATTTGTCATCTTCTTCTGAAAAAGAGAGATAGTGTGGTGCTGAGATATGATTTATCATTGCTTGAAATTTGTCTACATCAATGTCTTTTGATACATTTTTTGAATGTAGGGCTTTTTCAAGAACTTCCCTATGCACTAAGGAGATTTTAAGTAACTAAAAGATAGAAATTTGAGTAGAGGTTTGTTGCAATTGATCCACCAAGTTATAGTTCACTGCTAGAATGGTAATTGTTTGTCTTGCTACCATTGGTTTGGGAATAGTGACAATAGGTACCTTGGAAGTTGTTGCTGATTTTGATGAGGAATTAGGTCCTTTGATTGTGACTTGTGCTTGACTTCGTGTCACTGTATTTTTTTGGGGCGATGTGTCTTTAACACCTTTGATAGTGATCACATTAATTGATTCATATTTAATGTCTAGCATGTTGATCACATTATCATTATTGGAGTAGGTGTAGTTTACTTCACTTCCTTTTCCTTTAGATGCTTCCCCTTTCTTATAATTAGGGAATGGTTTCTTAAATGCCGTATGGTCTTCATTAGTGGTGTGTCCTTCCACTTTGATCTTTCCTTCTTCAACAAGGTATTGTATAGCATGTTTGAGTTTAAGACAATTATTAGTCTTATGTCCTTTTTTTTTGTGAAAGACACAATAAGAATTGTCATCCCACCATCTAGGTTTGAATTCTAGTTACCATGGTTTTAAATCCAGGATTGTAAGAAATTTGTTGTCTAAGAGTTTTTTCAAAACTGTCTCAAGAGGTTCTCCCAAAGGAGTGAATGTTCATTGAGGTTTAGAAGTCCATGGTCAACTTTTATTATTGTCATTGTTTGATTTAGGTATTGTGGTTGTTACCTTGGCATCTTTACTTGCTTGTATGTTATTTGTTAGATTGAACACTACTGGTTTAGGATTAGCATTAGATGCATCTACCACTCCATGGTTAACAACATTCTTGTTTTGTTTCCACCATTTAGGCTTGTTGTTAGAGTTGGTAGATTTGTTATCGCTTTGGAGAGTGATTTCTCCTTTCTTAACCATTACCTCTTCAATATGGATGGCATTTTTTATCATCCTATCAAAGCTAGGTGAATCTTGCATTTGCAATGCATAGTTTAATTTAGGTATCAAGTTGTTTATGAAGATTTGCATCTTTTCTGATTCGGGAATAGCTATTGAATACCTTGCAAAGATTTTCCTCCATCTTTGTAAAAAGTGTGTAAAGGATTC
The DNA here is from genome assembly GCA_018584345.1 of Thuja plicata. NCBI lineage: Eukaryota > Viridiplantae > Streptophyta > Pinopsida > Cupressales > Cupressaceae > Thuja > Thuja plicata. The sequence continues at coordinate 646,000 of MU224862.1, forward strand.
ACCAATTTGTTGTTTTGTGTTACACAAGTCCATCATGGTTATGTCATGTTGTATATTGTAGTAGTAATGTTGGATAAACCGTCGAATCAAATCCTCAAAATATTTTACCTTAGGTGTGAGTTTGGAGAACCACTCCATTGCATTTCTGCCTAGACTTCCTGGAAATAGCCTCATTAGGTAGGTAGGTTCGTGCATGTACTCTATGCTTAGAGCACAAAACTCTCTCACATGGTCATGTGGATCAGTCTCTCCCATATTCTTGTCATATTGTGGTTTTTCTATATTAGGAGGAAATGGAACCATATTGATACTCTTGTCAAAAGGAAATGGACAAATGGAGTCCAAAGAGTATTGTGTTTTAGGTTTAACCTTCTCTTGTTTGAGTGTCGCAAGTTCTACTTGCATCAAGGTCATTTGTTTGGTGAGAATAGAGATAGGGGTTGATATCTATTTTTTCCATTAGTTTTTCAACATCATAAGCTTTAGGTAATTTTACTCCAATGGATGCTAGATGGAGAAAGTATTTCTCTTTGTCTTCACCAAATATCTTTTCCAATGTTCTTTGGAATTTCCTACTTTGTTTGAGTATATTGTATTATTCTTCAGGAATGTCTTCATCACTTTTTGAATCAAACAAAGGGTTTGTGATGTTTATTTCTTCCTCATTACTAGCATTGTCTTGATCTCATTGTTTTTTCTCATGGTTGTATTCTTCGAAGGCATTAGCCCATTCATTTCTAGTGTGGGTGAATCCATGTTAAATAGAGGATTGCGAGATGTCTCTCCTTTTTGAAAATGTAGCAATTTAGGAGGTACTTTTGATTCATCAGCAAGATACTTGTTACGTCTTTTGTTAACCATGAAGTTGTATCTCAACTATGTCCAAAGTTTCCCAATAGTGTCAAGTGAGGTCTCAAATCATTCAAGTAAGTGTTGTCCAAGTTGTAAAGATTGTTTGTTCTTTGGTGGAAGCAAATGACTCTAGCGTCAAAGGGTTAGAATGCCCTGATAATGAGCTAGGAATCAAGTTGTTTTTGAAAGTGAATAGACCACACGTTTTGAGACAAATTGTAAGAGCCCAAAATGACATGCAAGGTAGACCTGAATTTTTTTTTGAAACAACAATAGAGAGACCAGAAAAAGCAATAGGGTCAGACTAATGAGCCAAAAGGGTACCCAAAAATACTAAATTTCTCAGGGAGACAACTATGCAAGTGCCCATTGTCCCAGATGTGACACTTTGCATATGAAGTAGGAAAGACCAGATGCGAGCTTGTGCAAAACTAGATGCGAGCCTAAGTATCCTAGATGTGACCTTTCTCCCTAAAAGTGATACAAGATTGACCAGATGTGATTTTGTACCCTGAATGTGAGTTTGCACAACTAGATGTGAGCCAAGATAGACTAAAGATGACTCTTTGATGTTCTGTCTAATTTTTGCCTATTTTTTCTTGAAGTTTGTGCAAATTTGTCTGACAGTAGGTTGTTTTTGAGTCTTTCCAGTGAGTGAAAAAAATAGTATATAGCCAAAGGATTGAATTTTGTTTCTTGTTTGAATGATTTATATTTTTAGTGATATTTCAAACACATCAAGCATTTTTGCATTGTTAGGGGTGAACAAACACATCCTTACTCCCTAAATTCTAGGTAGAGGATGAAAATATTTGCTTGTTGACTCAGGTAAACACTCAAATGCTAATCAGAATATGGCCATCACCAAGCATGCAATGGCTCTAGTCATGATGCCATATTAGCCAACTCTAAACGCAAGTGAGGGCACAAAATGATGAGTATCTTGGGGCAATTACTTTTTGCCTTGCACAAAGATTATCACCCTTTTGGGGATGAATCAGGTAGTTTGACTACAAATTGTTGTTTATGATGGGGAAATATGTTTGAAACCATCTCCCATAGAATTTCACAAGGAAAATTTGAGGCGTATAGCCCTATGAGTACTTAAATATATGTAGTCTCGCAAGCAAGATTCAAGTGGTTCCGTTCTACACATACCCAAGCATGTTCAAGGAATGATGTTAAAATTCTAAGAAAAAAACCAACTCCATCTTCCAAGGCTTTATCCTACAAGGAAGAAATTATTTATAGTGAGTTGGAAGGGTTGGCGTAAAACCTTTCCTCACTTGGGTCATTCTCGGGAGATTTTTTCCTCACCTGACAGGCCCTCTAATGTTGAATAAGCATACAAAGGATTGGCAAGCTTAGGATTTCAAGATTTCTATTTCTTCGAAAGAAGAAGAGCATACTCTCCTAGTCCATGATGTTTTCTCCCAAAATACTTTAATCACTTGTTCATTCCCTCAAACCACTTTACTCACAACTCAATCCCCCATATCAAGTTTTTGATTCCCCCACTTGGAAGGAAGAGCAAATCCTCTAGTGAGACTGAAAAATAAGCTTTAGTTTGATTTAAATATTCCTAAGTTAATGAAAACACAAGTACTTGAAAGCAAAGTTTGTTTGTTCTTTGACCACAACATTTAATGCTTTGCTTGTTCAATTACAAATCCCAAATTTAGACAATGAGGTTCTTTTTTCCACAAAATTTAGGTGACTTGTGTTGTTCGATTACTTGTCCAAAATGAAATTAAATGGTGAATCTTATTCAATTAATCCCACAAAGTTTAATGATTTATTTGTTCAATTAATTTTCAAAAATGAATTTAAACAATGAGTTTGTTTGCCTTGTCCATTTACTCCAAAATTCCTCTCAAGTTTTAAACCAACTTTTGATTTTCTAATTTTCCTTGAAGGAAAAGAGCATACTAATATGATTGATTTAACAAATGTTTAGAAAATCTGTTTTAATTTGAAACTTTGAAGAATTTAAGAACAAGTTAATCTATGAAACATGCAAATCTCAAAGTAACAATCCCTTCTCCATCCTTTTAAAAAAAAAGGATAAACAACAATCTGCAAACACTTATTAGGTTGTTTAAATGACAAAAACAGAAAACATGCAAAGATTAATGGTTAGATTTTTCAAATTTCAACCTTAAAAACTAGATGCGATCCTATTTTCCTGATTGTGACTACATTTCCCAAAAATGATCCAAAATTAACCACATGCGATCAAATACACCAAAAATGATACAATGTATACCAGATGTGAGCCTTTACAAAAAATGATGCAGGATTTTCGGGATGCGAAATCTGATATCTTGGGTGCGATCCAGGATTTTGCGATGCAATCCAATATTCAAGATGGGAGCCTTGGTGACCAAAAATGACTCTGTTCTTGAAACCTGGGAAGACAAATTAGTAGAAAATAAATACAAAGTGAGGTAAAATTTGAGATTCTGTCCCACGGTGGGCGCCAAAAATGTGTGTGTTATTTTGTGTACCTATTAGCTACAACACAACACTTCAATAAGTCATTGTATTAGTGAAAACAAGAGTTAGCAAGTATATCAATCACTAAAATTGACCTATTTCTTCCTATCTAGGAGGAGTGTGAAAAAATGATATAATTGCCTTTAGATTATACATTTATCAGTGACATATACAACCTAGAATGAAATATTTAAATGCAAATAATCTACATGCTCAAGAAATATGCATTCTAAGCTCTAAAAATTAAGATTATAACAATTCATAATAAGAAAGCTAATAATGTAATATAGGTCTCTAATAATATGAACAACATAACAATGCTTTCAACAATCCAAAATCAAGGGCCCATTGAGCTTAAAACTCATTCTATTTATAGAAGAAATTAGGAGTGAGAGGAGAGATAAGGCCATTAAATGCATGTGTAAGAGCCTTAATGAGGGATAAAATTAATGAGGCATGGTGAGGGTATAAGTATAATGATGCATTTATGAGAGCATTACTGAGGCATGGTGAGGGTGTGAGTCCAAGCTTGAGGAAGTGGACTTTGGGGGAATAAGTTGAATTCCAAATCCAAAGATTAGGAATGTGACATCATTAGGAAGAGGGTTAAGAAGGGATTAAGATTAGAATTAGGCTTAGCGTGGGTGAAGAGGTTGAAATTAGTTTGAACCTAGGGTTAAGGTGGTTGAGATAGGTTAGGTTAGGGGTTAAAGTGAATATTAATAAATTGAATTATATAAATAATATATTCATTCAATAATGGGAGAAATTAATTATTTAAGCTTTTGGTTGCTTTTGATAATTAATCAGGACTATAGCCAATTAATTAAATTAATTAGGCTAGGGGATTTGGCTTTCCTTTTTTGCAAGTGATGAGGTGTAATTGAGATTTTATTTAATTCCTTTTAATTAACTTAGCCATGTTTTTGATTTGTTTTGATAGAATATAATTGAATTGATTTGATTGGCTAAGGCAATTAATGTAATTTAGTGATTAAATCACTTAGAAGATTAAATTTGATTTAAATGAATTATGCCAATAAATCAAAGAATTGTCTTGACATAATTGGAGGTATGATCATGCTTAGGGAAAATAGGGTCTATGGTTAGAGAAGATCAAATTAGGGTGGTTACTATTACCTAAGAAAGTGTTACCGAGAAAACTAAGAGTTGATGACCGAAATCAACTGGAGTTAGAAAATGACAAAACTACATAGCTAGCAGGAGCTATATTTAGAGTTAACTGATTGATTGCTTTATTTTCATTGAATAGTTGAAATAAGGATAAGAAAGAGATTTAAAGCTACTCTTATTCACAATTGTCAAGGAGAAATCCACAGAATAAAACTATAGAAAATCTTTAAAGATTAAAGAAATGCATGGCGAGATTTGCGGATCAAGAAGCAATCTACGTCAAGAAAAAGAAATACAAGGAGATTAAATGGTGAAATCATGTCTATATAAAGAGAAAACAAATTCATTATGAAAAGAGGAATGCTGAATATAATTTAGATGAAGATAGAAGTCTTCATGCAGATATCATCATACAGGATGATGAACAGAGCCAAGAATTCTGCAGACATCGAGCAACATAAGCAAGAACATTCACCGAGAAGAAAGAAGAAAGAAGGGGAGAAAATGAATTGAAGAGAACATTGATCAAAGAGGTATTATGGACTAACAATATATTTGAAAATCTGCAAGTTAAAGTTGTATTATTGAACAGATCATTTACTGTTTCAATTTAACCATTGATTCAGAAAATCTCTTAACCGAGTGCAATTTAACGATCCTTATTGTATTGAGATACTCAAGAGTATCAACAGGTTTTATTTTTGACAAAATAGTGAATTTGAGGTCAAAAGATAAACTGTTATTTTTGAATCCTCTAACAAGGTCACACTTAATGGTGTGTTTTTCCTTTAACAGGGTTGGCTCTTCACCAAGCTCACTTCAGAAGAGTGAAAATTTTGGGTTACTGGTCCCAAATATTTTTCCCCTTAACAGGGTTTCCACATTAAAAATACATGTGTCAGTAAACACTAAGTTTAATTACTGATATTTGGTAAAGGATAAGAAAAAGATAAACAATATATTCACCGAGAAATATATATATGTTAGATTTGATCACATGTAACTGATTGAATGTTTGAAGATGTTGAGTTGATCACCGAAATGTAGAAGGATAATGCAAGACATTAAATCAGTTAATGGATTGTATTGTCATTGATGTCAACCTGATATAATCTAATCGGTTATAATCAAAGTGTCAAAGACTTCAGAGAATCAAAGAGAAAAATATTATGCTACTAGTAATGCATAAAAGACAAGCATTCACAATGTGACTTCAAACATCGACGGCTAGTGGAACCCGACGGAAAGAGATCACCGAAAGTTAAGTCACAGTGATGCCCAAGTAAGAACACTGACGAGTAGAATCACAAGCATAACCGATGACCAGAAATAGTGTAAACTGACGGAGAAGCCCGAGGAGAACTGGAGTGTTGACCGAAGCTATAAAAGAGTTAAAATACAAAAATTAACTTGAGTTCAGAAATGAAAAAATATCTAATAGGCAGAGCTAAATATGGACTTAACAGGTAGTTATCTTTGTTTTCATCGACAAGATAAAGCCAGAGATAAGTAAAGGATTTAAAGTTGTTTTGTCTAGTTGGAAAGAAGATCTTTGCGAGATAAAACATGAGTTTTTCTTTAAATCTAATTGGCGAGAATTGTGGATCACACCAAGATCAAGAAAATCAAGAACCTAGCAATGGTGATAACATGTCTATAAAAGAGACAACTTAATTCATTAAGAATTGAGTGGGTGAATGAATGAAAAGAGGATGCTGAAGAGCAACTTCATACAGTCCTGATCACTCAAGCTGAGGAAAGAGCTAAAGTTTTTCTGCAGACACCGAGAAACAAAGCACAACATCACCGAGCAGAAGTAAAGTGGAGCAAAGGTATTAACAGAGATATATTGATCAGATTAGTTTTATGAGATTACAATAGATCTAAAAATCTGCAAGTATAAGTTGTATATGTGAATCGATCATATTGTTTCAATTTAACCATTGATTTAGAAAGTCTCTAATCTGAGCAGGATTTAAAGATCCTTTCTATATTGAGATACATCCCAAGGAGTATAAAAAATTTTGATCATGAAGATAGCATGAGATGCTAGATACCTATTGAGAGGCCAAGTGAGTGTTTGATCAAGGATGGTAGCATAGAAATGCCCGATATCAAGTGTCAGACTAAACTTTTAAATCCTCTAACAAGGTCACACCTAACAGTGTGTTTGTAACCTTTAACAGGGTTGATTCTTCACTGAGCTCACTTCAGAAGAGTGCAAATTTTGGGTTACCCGTCCCAAGTTTTTTTTTCCCTTAACAGGGTTTCCATGTTAAAAATCCATGTGTCAATGTGTTTATGAGTCAGTACTTTAGTGTTTTACATTACACAGATTGACTGGATTGATCGGCATACTCTAAATAATTTATTGTCTTTCATTAAATTAACAGACTACTATTCGATAAACATATAGTATAAGGTTTAACAAAGCATTCCGAGCAGTAGTAATTTGATAATTGGATTTGGAGGCATTCATCTTATAGGACTAAAGATAACTAGAGGCTTAATATTGTGGTACTAAGTTTTTGGGTTGATTATTGGAATATTTTTGAGGCCACTGATTCACCCCCCCTATTAGTTATTACTAACAATTGGTATCAGAGCTTGTGTGCTTAGAAAGAGAGTTTAATAAATCAAGCTAAAGATCACAAGATGAAAAAATGGGATATGCCCAAGTTGAATAAAGACAACTTTGCATCAAGGAAAATCACAACAAGACTCCACCTATCAGGTATTGGAAATGATATTGTTCAATACTTAGATACTAAATATGTGTTGCCTATAAGAACTCACACTCTTGAGCAATTAAGAGTTAAGCATGAGCACAATTGCATGATGATATAACTTTCATCATCACTCTCTAATGCTGAGTTTGAAGAGCTCAAAACCTGCACCTCTGCAAATCAAATGTGGGATAAGTTGAAGTTGGTACATGGAGGAGATGCCAATGTACTAAGAGCAAAGGAAAAAAGCCTAAGAGGGAGGTTTGATGACCTAAGGATGAAAGAAGGATAAAACATCACTCAGTATAGCTGCATAATAAAAGAGGTAGTAAATGTTATCCGAGGAGTTGGAGGTGTACTTGAAGAGGAGACAGTGGTAAGTAAAATCTTAAGAAACTTACTGCCTGTATATGCTAAGGAAAGAGCTAAATTTTTTCTGTGGACATCGAGCAATAGAGAACAACATCATCGAGAATAAGTAAAGTGGAGAAAAGGTATTAACAGAGATATATTTATCAGATTAGTTTTATGAGATTACAATAGATCTGAAAATTTGCAAGTATAAATTGTATATGTGAATAGATCATACTATTTTAGTTTGACCATTGATTCATAAAGTCTCTTAATTGAGCGAGATTTAAAGATCCTTTCTATATTGAGATACATCCCAAGGAGTATCAAAAAGTTTGATCATGAAGGTAGCATGAGATTCCAGATAACTATTAATAGGCCAAGTGAGTGTTTGATCAAGGATGGTACCATAGACATGCCCGATATCAAGTGACAGACTAAAATTTTAAATCCTCTAACAAGGTCACACCTAGCAGTGTGTTTGTAACCTTTAACAGGGTTGGCTCTTCACCGAGCTCAATTCAAAAGAGTGAATATTTTTGGTTACTGGTCCCAAGTGGTTTTTCCCTTAACAGGGTTTCCACATTAAAAATCCATGTGTCAATGTGTTTATGAGTCATTACTTTAGTGTTTTGCATTACACATAGCTTAACTAAATTGATCGGTATACTCTAGATAAATTACTGTCTTTTGGTAAATTAACAGACTGCTATTCGATAAACATACAGTATAAGGTTTAACAAAGCATTTCGAGCAATAGTAATTTGATAATTTGATTTGGAGGCATTCATCTTATAGGACTAAAGATAACTAGAGGCTTAATATCATGGTGCTAAGTTTTTGGGTTGATTATTGGAATATTTTTGAGGCCACTGATTCACCCACCCTCTCAGTTATTACTAACAAGATTTACATAAGGCATACATCTTGTAGGACTGAAAGATAACTGAAGGTATTATATTTTTGATATAAGTTTTAGTTGGGATTATTGGAATTATTTTTGAGGCCACTGATTCACCCCCCCTTCTCATTTATTCTAACAATTGGTATCAGAGCTTTGGTTCTTGGAAGAGAGTTTAAAGACTCTAGCTAAAGATCACAAGATGAGTAAAAGGGATGTGCCTAAGTTGGACAAACAACACTTTGCATCATGACAAAGCAGGATAAGACTCCACCTATCAGGTATTGAAAATGATGTCACATAATACTTGGATACTGAATATGCTGCACCGACAGGACCTCTGATTGTTGATCAATTTAGAGATAAACATGAACACAACTCTATGATGATAGAACGTGCTTCTTCACTATTCAATGCTGAATCTGAAGATGTCAAATCATGCACCACTGCAAAGCAAATGTGAGACAAACTCAAGCTAGTACATTGGGGAGATACAAATGTGCTGAGAGCTAAAGCTAAAAGCCTAAGAGGAAAGTTTGATGACCTAAAAATGAAATAAGGAGATAACATCACCCAGTACAGTAGAAAAATCAAAGACATTGTTAATGCTATCAAAAGATTAGGAGGTGTACTTGAGGATGAAATAGTGGTAAGTAAAATTCTGAGAACCTTACTACCTATTTATGCTATTAGAGTATCTGCAATTCAAAAAATGAGAGCAGTATCAAATAATATTGTTACTCTAAATAGTTTGATTGGTAGACTTGTTTCATTTGAGATGAATAACTATGACAACAATTTCTTACCAACTATTGATTCTGCGTTCAAATATTCTTTGAAAATAAGTAAATCAAGTCATAAACACACTATGAGAAATGATAGTGAAAGTGATAGTGATGAAAAAGAACTTGATGAAATTGAAGCACTAATGGCTAGAGTACTGAATAGAGGTAAAGGTAGATACAAAGGTAAATTACCATTGGTATATTTTAATTGCAAAGAAATTGGACACTTTGCTGCTAGCTGCCCTAACAAGAAAAAAGATGAAAGAAACAATGACAGATCTTATGAAAAGAAGTTTGATAGAAGTAATGACTGAGACTGCAGAAGCAACTGATGTACACATAAAATAGTGCACTTCTATGAATCCTTACATGAAAGGAAACTCAAGAATGAGCCCTCACAAATCGATCCATAGCTCTCTATGCATGGAGTTGCAAGATTTGTAAAATTGCTCTCAGCTAGAGCTATAAACTTATGACCTTGCCAATAAACCACACAACGAGAGATTCACAATGAAGACAAGGGAAAACTAGTCTATGAAAATGAAAGTACAATGCAACTAATCTATGAAAGGAAAGAACAAGTGTTACCAAGCCTTCCTATTTAGACTATGTGAGATTATTCTATTGCATAAAAGGAAACTAAGCTATGAAATGAAGCTATGAATGCTATAACAATGCAA
>MU224862.1:664476-684398 GCA_018584345.1 Thuja plicata
ATAAAATAAGAATAATGCTTTATTTGTGCAACATAGGATAAGAAGAAAAGTGAGGATTTTTTATTTAAATAAAAGAGGAGGAAATTCCTTTTATTTAAATAAAGGCTTAGGATAAAGTGATTTTATTATTTAATTAAAAGAGATTTTTAATTAATTAAAAGAGAGCATTTTCTCTTAATTAAATAATATTTTTATTTTTATTTTTTTCTCTTTTAAATTAAATAAGGCTCAAACCTTAAGAAATATTGAATTGATTATGATTTGATCAAGGAAATTGATATAATTGATATTGTTGATATTTGAAAATATTGATTCAGGGATTTGATAAATTGAGAAATGGGGCCCAAAGTCTAGGTGACCATTTTAGGGTGCATACAACTGACACTCTGACACAAGAGATAACCGAGACTACAAGGACAAAGGCAAGAAGGCTTGTTACCTGGTTGAGAACAAAGCTGAAAAATATTGACACCGAGTTTGATGAAGATATTGAGGCAGTATTTATTGCTATGAAGGATGATTCCGACAAAGAAGAAAGGTATGTTGAAACTGCACTCATATCTAAGGTTAGTAAAAATGATGTCTGAATTATTGATAGTGGCTGTACTCACCACATGACTGGAGATAAGGAAAAGTTTGAAACTTTTAAATATTATAATGGTGGATCAGTTAGGATGGGTAATGACTCACCTTGTCCATTTGAAGGAAAAGGAACCCTCATGTTGAATAATCTGATCATATGTGAAAATATTGGGTGAAAGGACTTAACTATAATCTATTGAGTGTTTCACAACTAAATAACACATGACACCGAGTTGTATTTGAGAACAAAAAGGAAAAGATCTATAATGAAACATGAAGGTTGATCGGTACTGGTGAACAAAAAAAAGGTAACCTATTCTATCTTGATGATATTAAGAACACTTGTTTATTAGCTAGAAATGAAGACATTTGGTTGTGGCATAAAAGATTATGTCATGTGAATTTTGACATGGTTAGGATAAGCAAGAAAAGAAAAGTAAGAGGCTTACTGAGCATGTCAAAACCCGACCATGTCATGTGTAAGAATTATCAAAAAGGTAAAATGACAAAGTATAGTTTCAAGAGAAAAACCTACACATCTAATGCTATTCTAGAATTAGTCCATACTGACCTATGTGGACCCATGAGAAAAAAGAGATACTATGGTGATAGATACTTCATTCTCTTTGTTGATGATTATTCTAGAATGATGACAATTATGTTCTTAAAAGAAAAATCAGAAGCATTCAAGATGTTTAAATGGTATAAAGCTATAGTGGAAAAACAAAGTGGAAAGGAACTAAAATTTCTAAGGTCAAATAGAGGAGGAGAATTTATTTATGATGAATTCACTAACTTTTGTAATGAGCATGGAATTCAAAGACAGGTTTCTACACCGATAACACCACATCAAAATGGGATTGCCAAAAGGAGGAATAGATCAACTGTTGATTGTGCTAGAACATTGATGATTGAAAAAGGCATCACACAAATGTTTTGGAGAGAAGTAGTAAGTACTATTGCCTATACATTAAACCGAGTTCAATTGAAGAAAGACACCATTAAGACACCTTATGAGCTATGGTATGGATACACACCAAATGTGAGTTACTTTAGAATTTTTGGAAGTCAATTTTATATATTGAAAAATGATAGAAATTGGAAACTTGACTCTAAAAGTGATGAAGGAATATTTGTAGGATATTCTACCAAAAGAAAAGCTTATAAATGTCTTAACAAATCTTCTAACAAAATCATTGAAAGTGAAAATGTTAAAGTGGATGAATTTTCTAAGAAAAATAATGAGGAAAGAAGAAAGGAACCAGGATATTACAACATATTTTTCTACAGTGAAGAACCTGACACTCTGCCTGAGCAACAGTGTATCGCTATCGAGCGATAAAACAATGCAACCGAACAATAGGCTGCACACACCAAGAATCAGGAAAATGCTCACAATGCTGAACCGAGTGATGATGAAGATCAAAATGAAGGTCAAAATGATGATCAAAATGAGGAACACATATCTGAACCTGTACTTTATAATTATGTCAGAAGACACCATCTGCAGAACCAGATCATTGGAGACAAAAGAGCTGGAATGAGCATAAGAAATAAGTCACTAAACACTACATGTTTGATTTGTGATTTTGAGCCTAAATCTTATAATACTACACTTGAAAATCAAGAATGGGTTAGTGCAATGAATGAAGAGATTTAACAGATTGAAACATGGACATTAGTACCTAGACTGAGTGACAAAACTATCATTGGTACAAAATGGATATTCAGAGATAAACTGAATGAGAATGGAGAAGTCACAAGGAACAAAGAAAGACTAGTATGCAAAGGGTATGCACAAGAAGAAGGTATTGACTATGGAGAAACCTTTGCACCTGTTGCTAGACTAGAAGGAGTAAGAAATATACTTTCTTATGCTGCTTTCAAAGGATTCAAAGTATACCAAATGGATGTCAAATCTGCATTTATGAATGGAATACTAGAAGAGGAGGTATACATTGAACAACCTAAAGGGTTTGTTGATCCAAACAAGAGGAACATAGTTTTTAGACTACACAAAGCCTTGTATGGATTGAAAAAAGCATCGAGAGCATGGTATGAAAGATTTCACTCTTATCTCATAAGTATTGGATTTGTTAGAACAAGTGATAACAGTAATCTATATTTGAAAGGAGATACTGATGATAAGATTTTGATTGTTGAGATATTTTTTGATGATATCATATTTGGAGGTAATAATATGTTATGCAAGTCATTTTCTAATGAAATGAGAAAAGAATTTGAGATGTCAATGTTTGGAGAGATAAAAAAATTTCTTGGTCTATAGATTCTATAGAAGGATGAAGGCATCTACATCACACAATCCAAATACATCAAAGAAGTTATGAAGATATTCAAAATGGAGGACTCCAAACTAGTTGGAACACCTATGGCAACCGGATGCAAATTGACAAAGAAAGACAAGACAACCGAGGTAAATCAGACCTTATACAGATCTATGATTGGAAAACAAATGTATGTTGTACACACTACACTAGATGTAACACATGTAGTTGGTATAGTTGAAAGATTCTTTGATAATCCCAAGGAATCACACATGACTGTTGTTAAAATAATTTTGAGATATCTAAAGAATACCGAAGACTATAGTTTGTGGTATAATAAAGAAGGAAAATTTGAGCTTCAAGTTTATACAGATGCTTATTGGGATGGAAACATAGATGACAGAAAAAACACAACAGGAGGATCATTCTTTATGGGTGATAGACTTTTCACATGGATAAGTAAAAAGGAAGGATGCATATCTCAATCAAATGCAAAAGCAAAATATGTGGTTGCTGCTGCAAATTGCTCTAACATTGCATAGATCAAGAAATTGCTGAAATGTATGAATATGGAAATTCTTGAACCAGTAATTATCTATTGTGATAATACAAGTGCTATCAAAATTTCAAAGAACCTTGTGATGCATGATAAGACAAAGCACATTGCTATTAAGTATCATTACTTGAGGGAACAAGTACAAGAGAAAGAAGTGATACTGGAATATGTACAATCCAAAGAAAAATTAGCAAATATATTCACAAAGCCATTGCCAAAAGATACATTTGAGTACCTGAGGAAGAGACTAGGGGTTCGACCCTTGTCTACTGGTCACTAAGCTGATTAAAAGACTGCATTAGCCTACACACAATCAAAAGATCAATCATGTTGATGCAAGAAAAGATATGGACTACAATGATATATCCGTACAAGAAGGTACTATAGAGCTGTGTTTCTGATAGAAAGGAATTCAATGATATATTTTTGTTTGGCATTGTTGTCAAAGGGAGAGAGATATCCAATAATGAAATATCCATCAGGGAGAGAAGTGAACTATCTATCAGGGAAAAGAACATCAGTCAAAAGGAAAGAAAAGACCACAGAATGAAGTTTCTACAAAGGGAGAGAAATATTCAATGAAGTAAACCATCCATCAAAGAGAGAGAATTGAAGAAAATTAACACTGCATATCTATCCAGAAAAGGGAGAGACATAAATTAAAAGACAGAATTGCTACACCTATCCATTGAAGGGAATGAAGAAAAACACTCTGCAATAATCAAATCTAAGCTAGAAGAGCTTACCAAGAGTCAGATATTTGAATTGGTTATAGAACAATAAGTTTGGTATGTTATGGCATATTTCATATTGTGTTGATAGTATGTTTCCATCAATGCCAAAGGGAGAGATTGATGAACTATAACTGATTGAATGTTTGAAGATGATAAATTGATAATCACCGAGCTATAGAAAGTAAATGCAACACATTAAATTAGTTAATATATTGTATTGTCATTAATATCAACTTAATATGTTATGATTTATCATACACATATTGTCACAACACTTGAAGATCTAAAGAGACAAATTTTATGTTGTCGGTAAAGGTATACACCGAGTGACAGGGTTAGCCAAGAACAGTGAACCTCGAGCAGTTCACAATGTTGACTGATGGACAGTCAACACTGACAGACAGTGTTACCTGAGAGACACAATGGTACCTGGGGAAAGTGTTACCCGAGATCAATAGGACCCAAGATCAGTAGTACCCAAGAAAGTATTATCAAGAAAAATAAGAGTTGATGACCGAAATCAACTGGAGTTAGAAAATGACAAAACTACTTAGCTGGAAGGAGCTATATTTAGAGTTAACTGATTGATTACTCTATTTTCATCGACCAGTTGAACTAGGGATAAGAAGGAGATTAAAAGATACTTTTATTCACAGTTGTCAAGGAGAAATCTATGAAATAAAACTAAAGAAAATCTTTAAAGATTAAAGTAATGCATGGCGAGATTTGGGATCAAGAAGCGATCTACGTCAAGAAAAATAAAGACAAGGATATTGAATGGTGAAATCATGTCTATATAAAGAGACAAGGAATTCATTATCAAAAGAGGAATGCTGAATATAATTTTGATAAAGATAGAATTCTTCATGCAGATTTGATCATACAGGCTGATGAATAGAGCCAAGAATTCTGCAGACACAGAGCAACAGACACAAGAGAATTCACTGAGTAGAAAGAAGAAGGAAGGAGAGCAAAGGAATTGAAGAGAAAATTGATTGGAGAGGTATTATGGACTAAAAATAGATCTAAAAATCTACAAGTTAAATTTGTATTATTGAATAGATCATTTACTATTTCAGTTTAACTATGAATTTAGAAAATCTCTTAACCGAGTGGGATTTAACCATGCTTATTGTATTGAGATAATCAAGAGTATCAAAAGGTTTTCTTATTGACAACATAGTGAATGCAAGGTCAAAAGATAAACTGTTAGTTTTGAATCCTCTAACAAGGTCACACTTAACAGTGTATTTGTAACCTTTAACAGGGTTGGTTCTTCACTGAGCTCACTTCAGAGGAGTGAAAATTTTGGGTTACCGGTCCCAAGTGTTTTTTCCCTTAACAAGGTTTCCATGTTAAAAATCCATGTGTCAAATGTGTATATGGTTCATTACTTTGATGTTTTTCTTTACACGTTACTAAAATAGGATTGGTCGTTAAACACTAAGTTCAATTACTGCTATTTGGTAAAGGCTAAGAAAAAGATAAACATTATATTCACCGAGCAGTATATATATGTTAGATTTACATAAGGCATACATCTTGTAGGACTGAAATATAACTGAAGGTATTATATTTGTTATATAAGTTTTAGTTGGGATTATTGGAATTATTTTTTAGGCCACTGATTAACCCCCCTTCTCAATTATTCTAACAAATTACTTATCAAAAAACTGCTGAAAAACATTAAACATAAAAATTGCAATATTATTTCTGCGATTGTGAAATATTTCTGTCAGTTGCGAAATAAGTTTAACAATTGTGAAATATCGACATCAATTGCGAAATAATATATGTTATAGGGAGGCTCTTCCACTGAGTTAGCTTGAATCACTCCTAGGTCTCTCCTCTATACCTAATAGTGCTTCTTTGGTGGGGGAGCACCTCAACTCATGCCATTTATGACAAGTTTCATAGTATTGTAATATCTTAGGCATTTAGGTTATGGTAGGACCATGTCTAAGACATGCATCAATTAATCAAAATTGCATTATAATGTATGTCATAATGGATCC
This sequence comes from Thuja plicata, assembly GCA_018584345.1. Classification (NCBI taxonomy): domain Eukaryota; kingdom Viridiplantae; phylum Streptophyta; class Pinopsida; order Cupressales; family Cupressaceae; genus Thuja; species Thuja plicata. Next base: position 670,649 of record MU224862.1, read on the forward strand.
TATGGCATTTGTACCCATTTGTGATTGTCTTTATTCGACAACACTATGTATCCATGGAAACGGTTATGAGGAGAGATTAAAATTCATAACTCTCTACAATCTCTTTGAGAGACAAGCATGTAACCGAATAGGCATGGAAAGTGAACAGTTATAACTATCCAAGATGGTCTTTAATATACATATTTTTATGTAATAGAAAAGAGGAGAGGAAATTATGAGGGATAGGAAAAGGAGAGAAGAATTAGAAAAAGGGATAGAGCAAGAAGTTTGGAAGAAAACCAAACGGCTCTCTGGCTGCTGCCAGAGAGCCATGCTTTGTAATTTTAGTATTTTTATTAATGAAGTGTGCTTGTTAGAGTTTTTGTTAATGCTAATCCCTTAACGCAAATCTTTTTCGAAGAATCCCTCATCAGAGCTTCTGACAGTCCCGATTTGGGACATTTTGATAGAGTAAATAGAAATTGGTCATGTATCGGGTTCTCATGTTTTGACAGAGAACACATTATGTTTTGTATCTAGTTTTGTAATAGTCTGATGTAGAGGAAATATTCTTCCTCTTTCAACTCGGCATTCTCTGCATTGACTCCTTCAGTTTTCTGGAATCTGCCACGAAGATTCTTCATTGAGGATCTTTTTCTCTTGGGTCACCGACCAACAAGAGAAAAGGGCACTCATCTGATGCCACCACCTTTCCCTATTATCATGGGCTGACAACAATCAACAAACCCAAATCTACCACCTTTGGTTCTATTTCCAAGTACGGAGCTCGAAGCATGTATGAGTAATACATAAATATACGCACCACCTTTCTTCCTCCAAAGGCCGAGCTCGATACACAACTCCTTCCATGGATTACAACTCTCACTATCGGGTCTCTTTTGACATATGACTGTCAACTCATGCATGTATAAACAAGATCACTGCCACCCATTACTATTATCAAAAATTTATAACAATCGGCATTTAGGACTTGTCGCCTGCAGAACAATTCGCACTCGGGCTCCACATAACTACACCACCTTTCTCCTTCGTAGTCTCAATGACTGATTCACCCATACATGGTCACCACCTTTCCACAATACAAATGCCACTACAACCCATCCCGTTCGGGTTGCTCCTCCCATTCTATTCCATTCTATTCACAATGACCACAAATCACTCTCTCTCGGGTCTTTCTCCATGTTGTCTGTCAAATAGATCTCTCGGGCTCCACCCCCATGCTTCCGCTATGTAAACAAGTCCACCACCTTCTCAATAACTGCCGCCAAGATTCAAAACTCTTGATAATAGGAGTGTAACGGTTCTTGAAAACCGTTATGGATTCTTGAATCCATATTCTGTCAAAAGAAACCAGTTCCTTCCATGCTGCATTGGGACTGTGGTGCGGGAGCACCTCAACTCATGCCATTTATGACAAGTTTCATAGTATTGTAATATCTTAGGCATTTAGGTTGTGGTAGGACCATGTCTAAGACATGCATCAATTAATCAAATTTTCATTATAATGTACGTCATAATGGATCCTATGGCATTTGTACCCATTTGTGATTGTCTTTATTCGACAACACTATGTATCCATGGAAACGGTTATGAGGAGAGATTAAAATTCATAACTCTCTAGAATCTCTTTGAGAGACAAGCATGTAACCAAATAGGCATGGAAAGTGAACAGTTATAACTGTCCAAGATGGTCTTTAATAGACATCTTTTTATGTAACGGAAAAGAGGAGAGGAAATTACGAGGGATAGGAAAAGGAGAGCAAAATTAGAAAAAGAGATAGAGTAAGAAGTTTGGAAGAAAACCAAACGGCTCTCTAGCTGCCTATGGTGCGGGAGCACCTCAACTCATGCCATTTATGACAAGTTTCATAGTATTGTAATATCTTAGGCATTTAGGTTGTGGTAGGACCATGTCTAAGACATGCATCAATTAATCAAACTTGCATTATAATGTACGTCATAATGGATCCTATGGCATTTGTACCCATTTGTGATTGTCTTTATTCGAAAACACTATGTATCCATGGAAATGGTTATGAGGAGAGATTAAAATTCATAACTCTCTAGAATCTCTTTGAGAGACAAGCATGTAACCGAATAGGCATGGAAAGTGAATAGTTATAACTGTCCAAGATGGTCTTTAATAGACATCTTGTTATGTAACGGAAAAGAGGAGAGGAAATTATGAGGGATAGGAAAAGAAGAGCATAATTAGAAAAAGGGATAGAGTAAGAAGTTTGGAAGAAAACCAAACGGCTCTCTGGCTGCCGCCAGAGAGCCATGCTTTGTAATTTCAGTATTTTTATTAATGAAGTGTGCTTGTCAGAGTTTTTGTTAATGCTAATCCCTTAACGCAAATTGGTTTCAAAGAATCCCTCATCAGAGCTTCTGACAGTCCCGATAAGGGACATTTTGATAGAGTAAATAGAAATTGGTAATGTATCAGGTTCTCATGTTTTGAAAGAGAACACATTATGTTTTGTATCGGGTTTTGTAACAGTCCCAACGCAGTGTGGAAGGAACTAGTTTCTTTTGACAGAATATGGATTCAAGAATCCATAATGGTTTTCAAGAACCATTACACTCCTATTATCAAGAGTTTTGAATCTTGGCGGCAGTTATTGAGAAGGTGGTGGACTTGTTTACATAGGGGAATCATGGAGGTGGAGCCTGAGAGATCTATTTGACAAACGACATGGAGAAAGACCTGAAAGAGAGTGATTTGCAGTCATTGTGAATAGAATGGAATAGAATGGGAGGAGTGACCCAAACGAGATGGGTTGCAGTGGTATTTGTATTGTGGAAAGGTGGTGACCATGTATGGGTGAATCAATTGTTGAGACTAGGAAGGAGAAAGGTGGTGTAGTTACGTGGAGGCCGAGTGCGAATTGTTTTGCAGGTGACAAGTCCTAAATGCCGATTGTTATCAATTTTTTATAATAGTAATGGGTTGCAGTGATCTTGTTTATACATGCATGAGTTGACAGTCATATGTCAAAAGAGACCCGATAGTGAGAGTTGTAATCCGTGGAAGGAGTTGTGTATCGAGCTTGGCCTTTGGAGGAAGAATGGTGGTGGCGTATATTTATGTATTACTCATACATGCTTCGAGCTCCATACTTGGAAATAGAACCAAAGGTGGTGGATTTGGGTTTGTTGATTGTTGTAAACCCATGATAATGGGGAAAGGTGGTGGCATCAGATGAGTGCCCTTTTCTCTTGTTGGTCGGTGACCCAAGAGAAAAAGATCCTCGATGAAGAATCTTCGTGGTAGATTCCAGAAAACTAAAGGAGTCAATGCAAAGAATGCCGAGTTGAAAGAGGAAGAAGATTTCCTCCACATCAGAATGGTATCAGAGTGAGTGAAAGGTCTGGGTAGTCAGATATTGTGAGACAAAACTTGACCCATCTAACTGCAAGAAGGGAATAAGTTCCTGGAGAGTTTGTGTGGGCAGACAGGTGAGTTATGTCCTGACCATTCTCCAACAGAGATACATCTGGAGTAGGGTACTGAGAGCAACTACTGAAGAGAGAGTGGGAAGTGCATCACCGGACCGAGTCTGCTATTGGGTAAGATGGATGGTTTGTGTTGGGTAGTTTTGTTGTGCAGCATTGCGAGAGATGGAGTCAGTTTCAGTATCAGAGAGCGCACCAGAAGCGTGTGCAAGGAGTTTTGGTCCAGCGTGATACCAGGCATTTCCATAGGGACACATAAATCTTTTCTCAATGGGATTATGGTATGAGAGCACCTCAACTCATGCCATTTATGACAAGTTTCATAGTATTGTAATATCTTAGGCATTTAGGTTGTGGTAGGACCATGTCTCAGACATGCATCAATTAATCAAAATTGCATTATAATGTATTTCATAATGGATCCTATGGAATTTGTACCCATTTGTGATTGTCTTTATTCAACAATGCTATGTATCCATGGAAACGGTTATGAGGAGAGATTAAAATTCATAACTCTCTTGAATCTCTTTGAGAGACAAGCATGTAACCGAATATGCATGGAAATTGAACAGTTATAACTGTCCAAGATGGTTTTTAATAGACATCTTTTTATGTAACAGAAAAGAGGAGAGGAAATTATGAGGGATAGGAAAAGGAGAGCAGAATTAGAAAAAGGGATAGAGTAAGAAGTTTGGAAGAAAACCAAATGGCTCTCTGGCTACCGCTAGAGAGCCATGCTTTGTAATTTTAGTATTTTTATTAATGAAGTGTGCTTGTCGGAGTTTTTGTTAATGCTAATCCCTTAACGCAAATTGGTTTCAAAGAATCCCTCATCAGAGCTTCTGACAGTCCTGATTTGGGACATTTTGATAGAGTAAATAGAAATTGGTCATGTATCAGGTTCTCATGTTTTGACAGAGAACGCATTATGTTTTGTATCAGGTTTTATAACAGTCCCAACACAGCGTGGAAGGAACTAGTTTCTTTTGACAGAATATGGATTCAAGAATCCATAACGATTTTCAAGAACTGTTACACTCCTATTATCAAGAGTTTCAAATCTTGGCGATGGTTATTGACTAGGTGGTGGACTTTTTTACACAGCAGAAGCATGAAGGTGGAGCCCGAGAGATCTATTTGATAGACAACATGGAGAAAGACCCGAGAGAGAGTGATTTGCGGTCATTGTGAATAGAATGGGAGGAGCGACCCAAATGAGATGGGTTGCAGTGGCATTTGTATTATGGAAAGGTGGTGACCGTGTATTGGTGAATTGGTCATTGAGACTAGGAAGGAGAAAGGTGGTGTAGTTACGTGGAGCCCAAGTGCGAATTGTTCTACAGGCGACAAGTCCTAAATGCCGATTGTTATCAATTTTTGATAATAGTAATGGGTGACAGTGATCTTGTTTATACATGCATGAGTTGATAGTCATATGTCAAAAGAGACCCAATAGTGAGAGTTGTAATCCATGGAAGGAGTTGTGTATCGAGCTTGGCCTTTGGAGGAAGAAAGGTGGTGGCGTATATTTATGTATTACTCATACATGCTTCAAGCTCTGTACTTGGAAATAGAACCAAAGGTGGTGGATTTGGGTTTGTTGATTGTTGTCAGCCCGCAATAATGGGGAAAGGTGGTGGCATCAGATGAGTGCCCTTTTCTCTTGTTGGTCGGTGACCCAAGAGAAAAAGATCCTAGATGAAGAATCTTCGTGGCAGATTCTAGAAAACTAAAGGAGTCAATGTAGAGAATGCCAAGTTGAAAGAGGAAGAAGATTTCCTCTGCATCATTCTTCTCCAACACTAACCTAAGGGTAGAACACTTGGTTCTCTTACCCCTAGCTCCAAGGGCCTCACTACCAACAAAGGGTTTCACACTTCACTGAAGCTACAAGGGTAGATTCCACAAAACCTACACAAGATCTTCACAAACACTTTGTAGGGTAGGAATTACATTAATTCCTTCCTCTTGACTCTATTCTTGAAGGTTTGGAGCCATATTTCACTCATTCATCCATCAAGTTCCACATTTTAAGGGATAGGGCTAGTGATTCCTTGTAGCCCTAATTAGGCTCCTAAATCCCAATAACTCTTGAACTTCACAAACAAGACCCAAAAATAATCATGGATCCAGATACCCTTTTGGGAAACTTAAAATATTTCTATGATTAGAGGATTCTGAATTGTCCCTATAGTACTTTAAAACTCTTTGGAACAAAATCCTTAAAAGTAGGGCTAATAGGGCTAGTTGATGCAAATTAAAAAAAAACTTGATGAAATGGATTTATTGACCTCTACCATTGTTTTTGTGACCTTCCCAAGTCCTAAAGACCATTCTCCATGCATTGGATCACACTATCCAATCCAAACTTACATCCAAACAAGGTTTGTTATCTCCTTGCTCCTAGTCAGGTATTGGTAGTTTCACCTAGGGCAAGGCATTAAAAATAGACAACCTCACTTGCAAAACCTATACAAAAGGGAAAATAATGTACAAGGAATTTACTTTCCATCCCCCATGGGCCATAAAGATCTATTGGAGGACACTCATTGTGGATCCATATTTACAAGATAGACTCCTTCACTGACAGAGAATAGTTGAATAAGGATCTAATTGAAAAATGAACACTCAAAACTAAATCAACTTCTATACTAAGCACTTGAAAAGAAAGGAAACAAATACATGAAGTTTTAAAATACACAAAACCAGATATTTCAATCCATCTACAATGCTTGTTAACTAAAATTATAAAAACTGTGACAGTACAGAGAATTGCTACTCTTCTACTTCTTGGAAAAGTAACTAGAAAAGTTCCAACCTTTGTACAAGGCCACAGAAATCCTTTAATAGGTCCCATTGACCTATGATAACCTCTCAAACCGACCCATAACTGCATTTGGGAAAAAACAACTTTTGGACAAAGTTGTCGAGCAACATTTTAAAAGTTGCAAATGTTGCTCAAGCAACATTTTGTAATTTTGACAGTTTTTGCATATTTAATGTTTTGAACCCATGAATGGGTCCTACCAGGTCAAAAACCATTTCCTAGACCCAAAATACCCTAAACATGACCCCCTATGCATTCTAGGTGTCATTTACATCAATTGTCCCATTTTGACCATTAGGACATTACAAGGATCACTTGGACCAAAATCCACTTAGCTCAAAATAAAACTAAATCAAAGCAAATGAAACCCATCCTAAACCACCTTATTAAACCCAATACCATTTGAAGGCCTTTCACAACAAAAATTGAGGTTCAAAGCCCCTAGGTGCCCTTGCACCAATCTACAACTGTGAAATTTTGTTATCAGTTGTGAAATACTACATAAAATAGAGACTAAAAATCAAATAATCAATTGTGAAATAAGAACAAACGATTGCGGTAATAAATAGGTCAATTGCAAAATTTGTTTGTCAATTGCAAATTTATTCGTCAATTGTGAAATAACAGAAAACTCTTGAGAATAAATAAATAAAATAAATGACGAAGCCTTGGTCGTACGACCGAAACTGAGGGGTTTAGTTGGTTGTCTGCAAGCAATTTTTGGGTTGTAAGTTCACGCCGGGTTCACCAAAATGTATAGGCCTAATTCTGCACACTCACACAAGAGGGTTAGTAGAACCGATTGATACAAAATAATCAAACAACTACTATGAATGAGCCTATTAACAATAAAATGATAGATATCGAAAAGAGAATAACAAAAAAATGCTAACTCAATATCTGAAGCTTCTATTGCTTCTCTCTTCTTCTCTTGAAACATTTCTTTGAATGATGCTTAAAGTTGATACTGACAATGCTTTGACTTGGAAGATTCAAGAAATTGTGATAAAATGATTGATGAATTACTTGATTGGTTGAATTGAACCTACATAGGATGATTTCTATTAAGAAAACAAGATCCTTCATATGGGTTTGAAGGGGGTTTATATAGAGATTTCAGATTGATCGACGGTTGAGATTAAAGACAGATTTATTTTGGACGGACAAGATTCAATCAAGCTACTTTAAAACTAGGTAAAACATATTGCTTTACTTGAGAAGTGGTTAAAATTGAAGACTTAATTAGCATTAAATAATTAAAAAAATATTTAATTATGTGCAAGAGAGAAGATAATAAATAAAACAAAGTTTTTATTTATTTTAGAGGAAGTTTTCTTCAAAAAGTGAGTTAAATATATTAAGAAACTTATTTAATTGGAAAATATTTTAGAGAAATAAATAAAATAAAGATTTTATTAATTTTTAGGAGATAATTGTTTTCTTTGAAAAAAAAAATAATTAAAAAAATAAAAAAAATCATTTAATTATAGAAGATTGAGATAAATAAATAAAATAAAGATTTTATTTATTTTTAGGAGACTTTGCTTTCTTTGAAAAAAACAAATAATTAAAGTGTTCATTTAATTATAGAAGATTTAGTTAACTCATTAAATAATTTTAAAATAATTATTTAATTATGAGGAAAACAAAAGAAAGCATTTAATTAATTAATAAAAATTATTTAATTAATATTAGAAGAAAATTAGATAATTAAATGATTAGAAATTATTTAATTATGAGAAGGGAGGGAAATGTTAATTTTTTGAATTCGAATTAGAAGACTGACACTAATTAATGAAATAATAAGAATTATTTAAACAATTAAGAACAAAGTTTGTTGCTTGCAGACATTGGACAATTTTAGGTGTCTACATGTGTATGTATGCTGCTCTTTGGTTGGATTTTGGTTTAATGTTACCTTTATCTCAGTGTTTGTCAGCTTCTCTTTTTGGTGTCTATAGGTCACAATCTAGTCTATGTTGAAATCTGTTTCGTATCTTTATGTAACTCTGTTGTAATGGGTTTCGAGTCCCTAAAACCTATTTTTCACTTAATCAAAACAAATAAGAAAAATGAAAAACTACTAGTATAACGAGGTGTGTGTGTGTGTGTGTGTGTGTGTGTGTGTGTGTGTGTGTGTGTGTGTGTACATGAAAAAAGACAATAAATAATTAGACAAAGAACACAAGCAAATTAGAAAACAAGCATTAAAATATGACATGTAAGTAAATCGAGAACAAATGACAAACAAGGAGCCAAAAAGACAAGCCAAGGAATGACACCAAGAGGAGATAACTCAACTAGGCCAGAGAAACATGAAGGTGCAAGGGAAAGTAAAGGAAACCCCCAAGAACCAAGGTGAAGGATATCAATGGACAACAAATGCCTAGAGGACCAAAAACTAAACACAAAGAAGGCACTAAGAAGGAAGGTGGTTGTTTCTAAGGTTGGATAACAAAGGGGACCAAGAACTACTCAAAGACCAATTACCAGAACAATCAAGGCTAACCAGATGGTTGCTTTTTATTAAGTAAAACATGTTTTATAGGGTACTTGAAACCCGAAACAGAGCGAAAGATTAGAAAGAAATCCCAGACAGAAAGAACAAAACCAACAAATGAGACAGGTCACCACAGGGCCTCAGGAACAAGTTATGGAGGGGCCCCGAATAGAGTAGGTTTCGAAAGGATCCGAAACACAACCATAGTAGAACCCCATCGACCAAGCCCAAGGGAACAAACAAAAAGTTCCCACAAAAAGGACCAACAAACCCCAACAAAGGGTGATCTATTGTTGATTTCTAACCAGATGGTTGTTGATTTCATATTGCTTCTTTGAGTTTTCTCTTGAAAAAATTATCCTCTCTGAACAAGATTTGTGTGTTTTCAAGACAAATGTAGTGCTTGGTAGATGAGGATTGGTCAACAAGCACTAACTTGAACACACGATCATGCTTAATGTTAGCACCATGCTCTTTAATCCTAGTGGTGAAATAAAAATGTTCAAAATCACTTGCACCTATGTATCACACAACATTTTAGGTAAAAGGATATTTCTTGAAACTATTAAATAGTTATAATTTTATTTTGAAATGCAAGGATGATTAAATATACACGAATTTTCAACCAAATTTATTTGGATGAATGTTTTCCATCAAAATGTTTTCATTCCTTCATTTATGTGGTAATCTATGTGATAACTTAACCCCCTCTTTTGGTATACATTTCAAATAAAAATTAAGTCTAAACTTTTTCAGCTATGAGCACTTGGATGAAAATATTAAAAAAAATTACAAGGTCCAAAATTCATAATCTATTCTTATTTTAATATTTTGACTAGTTTTCTTATGATTAAAATATTTGTAAGGTATTATAATCAAACATGAGGCCAACTAAAGTATTTAAATATTAAAATATATTTGAATGATTCAAAAAATATATGTTGTGCTAGAGGAGAAAATTTCTCCATAAGGATAAAATTATTTTTAAATGATACAAAATTAGACAAAATCCTATGACCCGTGGAAACTATGATATTTTGATTAAGTTCAAATTTAAAAATTTATTAAAATCATCACAACTTAATTTTTTTCTATGCATAGGAATTTCAAGTTACACCATGTGGAAAAAGACACTCCACAAAAAAAATTGCTCTATTTTTTCAACAACCCATTGACCTTAATTTAGAAAAAAAAACTAACAATCAATACAATTATTAATATAAACTAAATTAATGGTTCTACATTTTATTAGTTTATATCATTTTAAAATTTAAAACATAAACATTACTTTTAGGTGGTGCAAGTTGAAAAACTATAATTGTGTAGGTCATTTCCTTTATAAAATATGGCATAATTTTTTATTTTTACCATGTATTATGTTCTTTTAATTGTTATGAATTGTATTAGGTTGTGCAATTCCATCCTTTATGTAATTTGACCTTTAGCACCTCTAGAGAATGTTTATCTAGATGTTGTTTCTAAGAAAATTTGAAGTGTTAAGAAATATCTTAGTACCTTACAAGCCATTCAAAGATATATAATTTCTTTAATGATAATTAAGCTCTTTAAATTGCTTTAATAAAAAATAAAGAATTTATAATTTAATAGAAGAAATAGATAATTTAGATATTGAGAATTAGGGGATATTTTCCATGCCAAGTTAAATTAAGATATTGCTACGAGGATTCAACTGTGTAGTTTTTGAGTCAAACTCATTGACCTTCTTCGACTATTCATTGTTATGAGAGATGTGTTCGTGAGAACCACTATTCATGGAATATGAACTAATGAGTTTGTCTCAAAACTCATTCATTATCGTGAAAAATAGATTCATGTGAATCTTTATTTATGAAACACGGGTCAATGAGTTTGACTCAAAAACTACACAATTGTATTTTGATAACAAAACTTAATTTCAAAATTGATACTCTAATATAAATTATGTCTAATAAAAATTAAAACTAAGATTTGTACGATCAAATCTATATACTCTTTAATTTTATTTACTTAAAATGAGATATTTAAACAAAGAATCTTAAACACCCACTTTAAAACCTTTCAAACACATAGAGATGATGTTCAAAATATTATAAAAAGAAAAAGAAAAGTGCATTATGAGAATTATGAGAACTAATTTAACCATTCAGATGCAACTGCATTGTCAATTGTTGGCCACATAAGACAACTCCACTCAAAATAATTTAAATTTACACCTTTTCTATCTGACAATTCCATGACGTCACCCTTCATTAAAGTGGCCCAAATAATTTCTGTACGAACGGCCAGGATTCAATCAAATAGCTTTAATCGGGTTCTGATATCTCTGCTTTTCTTTTAGAAAAAACAGTCACTTTAACAAGCATGCCAAACGACAAGGAATCCAACTTGCTTTATGACTTTGCCAAAAGTTGTTTGCTTTTTTCAAATTTTTTCCTCATTTATATGGATAGTGTAATATGATTCTCCTCTCTTTTCTTCTTAAAATTTTCCTTATAAAAGTTGTCCAACGTTTTCCATTACAAGGAAACACACATTTATATGTCTTTGAAATGGATGTGAAGACCCATAAATTATCTGAATAATATTGAGCTTGATAAAGATGGGGAGACAGCACAAGAATAATTTATTTTTGTTTAACATTATTGTAGGAATCACAAGCAGTGTCATTTTCCAGTGACTACTTCACCTGTAATTGGTACAAAACTAGAGTTAAGGACTAAGCAATTCATTAAAATCTATTGACAACATTAGTTTCTACCGTTTATATAAATGATTGAGAACACACTCAAAAGTGGCCCTAATAGTTTTTTATGCCAATCTCTAGGGAAAATTATAATTGTATTCCAGGTCCTAATAGTTTTCTGCTATTGCGATGTGCTTCTAATTCAACTGCGTATAATTTATTTACATTACTGGAAAAGGTTGATATAAATAAATTATACTTATTTAAATCTAGAAACACAGGGCAATAATAGTTATGGACTGTGCTATTTAACCTCTGCATTTTATGAGTTTTTGGGGTAGGAGCACTCAGAAACACATGGCAATAATAGTTATGGACTATGTTATTTAACCTCTGCATTTTATGAGTTTTTGGGACAGGAGCACTCAGTATGGCACAACATAAAATAGAGTTGAGCAAGAATGAGGTACAACTGAATTGTGTAAAAATAACCCATTTATCATCTATTTGGCATTGAAGTGTAATAGAACATACTGTTAGAATAGTCTTAAAGGATAACTGAGAGGGGGCAGGCGGGCGGGCCGGGGGGGGGTGAATCAATTATTAGTAACTTTAGTTCTTTTTACTTCTTTAACTTTAGAATACAACAAAGTAAATGCTTAATCAGATAACACAGTACTCAACACACAATTTGATTACGGGGAAACCAAATGGTAAAAACTCTGGTGGGAATTAACACCCACAATAAACTATACTTGTTTGTAGTAATCCCTATTAGAAGATATTTCAACCTTGTTAGGAGTTGTACATTACAATGCAATAAGTATAGTGACCTGGTTAAGGGTCGGACCTTGTTAGGAGTCTTTTACAAATAACCCTGTTAGAGGTGGTCGACTCACTGTCCAAAAGCTCACTGCTTGATGGTGAAGGCTACAACCTTCTGTATAATAGATATGCACTATATCTGATGATGAACTATAGAGTAGACCTGTTGTCTTGATCAGTTCCAGTGTATTGCAATCTTTCACTTCTTCTTCACATAGATTCTTGATGAATGAACCAACTTTGATAATCTGCTCTGTACATCTTTCTTATCTTTTCGTATCATTCACACTTAGTGTGTCACCTTGGACTTGCTATAAGTATCTTCCTCATAGTATGAGATCATGGGACCTATAAGACAACTCTTTGTAACATCCTTGTCGGCTCTACTAAGCACGCAAGCATTATTACAACCGCGCAAGTATAAACCAAATAGACGCGACGCTTCACTAAGTTGGCCTCACCAATTTAACTATAACTTTGCAATCTTCTTGAAACATGTTTGGCGCCTTTGGATTAATATCATCAACTCATAAATAATCATGAATATACACACGCATATACAGAAGATAGGCACAACTCAAGAAACACGTGATATACATCGGCCCTAAACCGTTACACTTCCAGAACTGTAACTGCCAATAACAGAATTACATAACTTTACTGAAACATCATATCTGGGTCTGTGTGTATGAACATAACATAATAAACATGTCAACAACATGTATCTATCCATGTAAGTCTTCATATGATCATTCTAATAAGTACATATAGAATTACTACTGTGTATTATATGTTGTCATCAATGACAAACATACAATCAATCAACTGCTCATAATCAAATCTCCAACAATCTCCCCCTTTGACATTGATGGCAACATATGATATCAAAAAAATCCTCTGTTCATGGTGTCCTCTTTCGTTTACAATCTTCTCAATATCCTCATCAAGGATTTCTCTAAACTACTGCAGTTCCTTTGTCTGTGTTTTTTGTTCCATGTATATACTCCCCCAAAGTATATGCTCCCCCTTAGTACATACTCCTCCTTACTATATACTCCCCCCTTGACATCAATGGAAAAGGGTGCCATAGTCTTTTAGGTACAGGTACTACTCCAGAAGTAGAGTAGTCAACCATTCATCAGTCACTTAATGACTGATGTCTTTGCTGTTTCTTCTAAACAGACTTAGGAGAGGGAATTACTCTCAACTTTTCCCTGAGATACTCAAAAGTATCCTTTGATAAGGGCTTTGTGAAAATATCTGCCAACTGTTCTTTGGTGTTCACATAGTCCAATTTTACTTCTTTGTCTGCAAATTTTTCTCTTAAGAAACGGTACTTGATCTCTATGTGTTTTGTCTTTGCGTGCATCACAGGGTTCTTAGACATGTTGATAGTGCTAGTATTATCACAATGAATAACAATAGGATAATCAACTTGAATGCCAAAGTATTTAACCAT
>MU224862.1:702840-715537 GCA_018584345.1 Thuja plicata
AACATCATATCTGGGTCTGCGTGTATGAACATAACATAATAAACATGTCAACAACATGTATCTATCCACGCAAGTCTTCATATGATCATTCTGATAAGTACATACAGAATTACTATTGTGTATTATATGTTGTCATCAATGACAAACATACAATCAATCAACTGCTCAGAATCAAATCTCCAACACATACATGTTGTATTTGAACAAGATAAATGGAAGGAAGAGGGATATGAACAAGTTAGAAATGGGAGGAGGAACATTGAAAGGCCCTGGTGCTAATTTTAGTAGGTTTGAGTCAAGCCAATGGTATTATTAGTTTTACCATTTCAGAGTCCCTAGTAGTGTACAAATAAGGGTAATGGGTATGATTTTGAAGGTTATGTGTTATACTACTTCAGTAACCTCGCACAAGAAGCCACGAAGCTAGAAATGTACCAATGTTTTGTTTAACTTTATGTTGATTAGAGTTAACTTTATGTTGATTAAATTGTCAAAAGACTTATTTGCATCAATTCTAGACATTTTATTTGAGCTTTAAATCTTTTTTTTTTAAATTTAAAAGTCATTTAATCAGCCCTAATTTGACATCTTAAATATGGAAATTTTAAGGTTTACACGTAAACTCTCAAGTAAAATAGGGATAATAATAATATGTTAGCATGTAAAAGTTATCATAGGTGGCCTTTTGAAGTGGTCTAATTGTAGTCTATTTTAGTTTGTATACCTAAAATTGTTCTTAATGGAAATTGATAAAAGTTGCAGAAACATCCAATTGCATATATAAAAGTTGGAGGAAACATCCTATTGCACTAAGAAAAAGTTTTATAAGCTCGTACCATCACTTCTAGATAAGGAACCACTTATTGATGACATTAATTTTCCTTTAGTATACAAACAATACTTTCGGTAAGCATACACCGAAAGATAGGACAAAGAGCAAACTGAATATCAAATATAAAGAGATCACCAAAAATGGCTAAGTACAAAGAAAACCGATGACACAATTTTGTGTGTACACCGAAATTGCAAAGTGGAAAGGATAAAGAGGAACCCCACAGAGGAACCTAAGGTGTAGGATATAGTGCAAACCGAGAGACAGTTAAAGAGAAAATTGAGAGAATAATTCAAGCAAGGAACCCGAAAGACAGTCAATTGATTTCATAGCATAACCGACCGTCAGAAATTGAAAGTTAGTTGCAGCCCGCAAAAAGTGGATCTGAATTCCACGTCAGATAAAATAGTCTTACTCTATTTATAAAATCTTGATTTGTTTTTAAAAATATTTCTTTAGGGACAAGAAACATGAATGTAAGTGCTTTAATTAGTCTAACTAATTTAAAACACATAGACTAAGAAATCAAGGTAAAGTTGTAAACCTGATCTTAGAGTTAAACATTGCTTTTCGTGAAACTTGATGATGTCAATCCATCTTATAAATAGATGATGCAATCATTCAATATACATGTGTGAATATAGAAGAGAGGATGAATGAAGCTTACAAGCACATCTATGGATCAGATTGAAAGTTTCAAGAACCAGAACAGCAAAAGGTGAATTTGGTTATTAGAATCAAGAACAGAGGCTAACCGAGAATCAGAGGTATTATTCAATCACATTAGGTGATAATCTTATTCATGTAAAATTTAATGGATATGTATCAGCAATAGGAGATTGCATTTATAGGTTAAATTTTAATTTTCTATCATTCTAACAAGTGAAGAAAAGTGTAAAAATCCTTTCAAGGAAGGTGGATTTAACAGTCCAACCATAGGTCTCTTAACTAAGTGCACACTCAATAGTGTTGCTAAAGCTCTTAACTGAGTAGACTTTAACAGGTCTCCATAGATACACTTAACCTGGTAGATCATCAAAAGTGATCAAATTGTAAGCCTTAACGCCCTTCCAATCTACAAATAGTGAAGATTTTGTGGGTGCCATCCCCACCATAGTTTTTACTTCCTAACAGGAGTTTTTTGCGATATCATATCTTGTGTTATGTGTCAATTACTTTCATGAATGTTTCTATGAATGTTCACATGTATGTAAAGTTAATAAATTGATATAACTCACATCAAGATAGTATAGATTAGATGGTTGGATATACAATTGATTACACAAAGGTTAATTGATTAAAGGATACAAAAGTTTTGGAGCAACTAATTCACCCCTCCCCTCTCAGTACACACTTCCCATTAATTCCAAAAATTGGTATTAGAGATAAGTATCTTCTTTGGAAAAGCTTAAAGGCTTAAGAGAAAAGATCATACAATGGAGAAGTACAAACTTGATAAAAATATTGAGAATAAAAAGTTAGAAATTCGGATGTTCTGTTAGTAGTATAAAGAAGCTAGAATCAATGAGACAACTATTAGATGAAAGAAAGATTATGGCATCTCGCTATAATGACATAGATTATCATGAGGAAGAGATACCCGATTTATCTGAGTCTTTAGGATCAACTACAAGAAAAGCATCAGACACATCAGAAGAAAGCATCACAAGCCTAACTAAAATCAATCAACATTTGGCTGGACAAGTAAAATCTCTACAAATCGTTCAAGAGACACATATGGTAAGGATGATTGATGTCATGAACAATGCTAGACAAGATGAGCAAGAAAGAAAACTATCTATTGGTGATAGAAGAAAGATTAATGAAAAGCTAAAAGAGAAAGAGTCTAAAATACAAAGACTTACAGAGCATCACAATGAGATCACAAATCAGATTATTCTTATGAGCTAAGAGGCAAACAAAATAAATGTTGAACTCATTGAAAGAATAGAAGCTATCGGTGAGCTAAGGGATGAAAATGAAAAGTTGAAACATGAAATAAGAATTCAATAGAAGCATAATGAAATTATCAAGAAAGCTGAAGAAAGCAATAAAAGAATGGATGATTTTCTTGAAGGACAACGAAGAGTCAACAACAACACCGGTCTAGGTTTTACCAAGAATGGAGAATCATCAAATCAAGTTGATCCAAAGAATGTCTATGAAAATCCTAGACCAAGAAAGCTTACATGCAATCAGTATGGAAAGCAAGGCCACACATCAAATGTATGCAGAGGCAAAATGAAAGGTATTCCTAAATCTACATCTTCATTCATAGGATTTTGTTATAAATGTAACAAGAAAGGACATAAAGCCTATGAATGTAAGATTGAGATGAAACAACCAAAGAAGGAAACCTACATGGACAAATATTGTCCTACTTGCAAAATGAATGGGCACACAACTCTTGAATGCTAGAAAAAGAAAAGGCAAGCATGGAAGCCAAAAGGTCAAGAAACTCCCTATCAACTGAAAAGAGTCGGTAACCAGTATGTATGGGATTACAACACTTGAAAAAATTGTACAACATGTGAAAGATTTGGTCACATTGTTGCAAACTGTATGAGATAGTGGACTACAAAGTCTAGAGGCTGGACTAACCCTAGAATGACATGCTTACACTATCATAAAGTTGGTCATCTTAAGAAAGAATCTAGAGACCGAATGACAGAGACTAGCTCATATCCCAATGGAAATACCATTGAAGACATCCAGAGGGCAAGAGACAAAATGTGGAGAAAAGATTCAAACAATGATGAATCTTGACCAAGCAATGCAAATGGTGACACCCCATCCAATGGATCCAGTGATATCACCACCCCAACCTAAGCAAAACTTGTAAGTATGGAACTGCATTACCCCAAGTCATCGTTTTACATCAGTTCCATAAAATGTTGATAAAATTCCAAATTAGCATAACTAAAGATGCATCATGGTATTACTTGTTAAAATCTATGATAACTATGCTATCAGGCATACATACTGATATCTATTGGTATACAGTCAAAGCTAAAACTGCCTACACTTATCGAGAAGAGTCGGTTAATGTGGGAAAGCAAAGTTGCTAGTGTAAACCGAGCCTCGTCGGTAATCAAGAAAAGTGAACAAGTTGTTGGCAACATCGAAACCCATCGGTAAAAGTGAAGAGTTGAACAACAGACCCAAAACATCATGTTGTCACCAAAGAAAGAAGTTAATGTCTTAATCGACGAACTTGGTCTTCGCACACCAAGGAGTATGTAAGCATTGATGACTCACTTTTTGGTCAAATGGCTATTAAAGGGTGATGGAAGGGTCTCATTGTTCACCACAACCAGAGCAAAGTGAAAAGAGAAATTTTTGTGCAAACAATGACAGGATCACAAAGTGACACCAACTCAAACACCAGCACTCCAAAGAAGATCAGAAATCACTACTGGTGTAAACAGTAAGTTCTACAACAACTGACAACTCTGTTTACGTATTTCACAGAAAGCCCTAAATCTAAAAAAATGGCACCAACTTCAAGAACCGTGAAATCGAAGAACACCAAGAAGGATGAGTTTAAGCTCATCAAGAATTTTGCATGTGAGGAACCACACTAAAAGATTCACCCTGAGGTTGCTTCACAACCCAACGATGCTAGAGCATTCTAACGAATACCAGCTAGGGTTTTGCTTGTAGAAGATGTGCGAGCCTTCATACACTGCAAAATTGAAAAAATAGGTGATTCAAATGTAGAACAAACTTATAAGAAGCTATGAAATGAAGATGAAACTTTAAAAGATGAGCATAAACACATAGAGGTGAAATGGCTCACTAATACCCTGTTATTCCTGAAGGTCTTCAACACTGAGTGGATTCAGTTAATACTGAGCCAAATTCACTATCACAAACTATGGCTGGATGAACTGAAGATGATAACCCGAGATGTTATCCATACATTCACCGGTTACCCTATAACCAAAAAGGTAAAAGCACATAAGCACACACCCAAGGCTAAGACTGAAAAGATCACAGTAGCCAAATGGGATGGTAGAGGATTAAAGGTATCCACCATTATCGATGATGAGATGAAATTCAGAGCATGTGTTATAGGCTAAAAATTCTTTCAAGCCAGCAGGATGAACAACATAGCATCTGGTGTAGTAGACACAACTTACAAGATTGTGATGAAGGGAACTCAGTTAGATTTATCTAAAATTCTACTGAACCAGTTAGAAGAGAATTTGAAGACTATAAGGAATGCAAAGTCAAACACATGTAAGTTTGGCTCACTTATTATGTGCATTTTCTTCTACTTTAAAGAAACATTTCCATTAGTAGGAGATGTCAAATGGGATAGCACAAAACCAATCACCACGCAAATCAGCGAACACATAAGCTCACTCGGAGATAATTTTGAAAAAATCATGGATGAATACTTTACTGTATTCAAAGACCAAATGCTAAAGAGGGTAAGGATCCCTGAGAAACTTATTGAAAACTTTAAAGATGAAATATGTTTCATGGTTTATACAAACCACATTTATATTAAACCTATTGTACTAAGGACAACATGGATTCAACCATTATAATATGAGATAAATATAGATCAAGCATCTAAAGCAATCAATGCCTTGATAAATGAATCATTAGATAAGAAAAAACCTAAGTTTGAAAATTATGAGGAGGCCAAATCAATAATCAAATCTAGCCTAGTTGTAAAAAAAATTGTCAGGAAAAAGGACAAAATGGTCAGGAACCTTAAGAAGATACTGTTGGCAAAAGTGGAAGAAACTGAACAGGATGAAGAAGCTAAAAATGAGGAAGAAACCGAAGGACAACTACCTATCAGTGAAGCTGAAGAAAATAATGACTCCGAGGCCATAGAGTCAGATTCACCACCTCCTCCACCAACTAAGAAGCCAAGAACCATAGTTGCTTCTAGAAAAAGAAGCTAAACATCTAAGGATTCAAGTCCTTCACCTTTGAAGAAAGGAAAAGTAAGAACATACAAGACGAAAGCGGCCACACTGAAAAGAGGGCCAAACAAAAGAATAAGGAATCTCATCAGAACAAGGGAAGACATTGAAGACACCAAGCAAGATGAAGGTGTAGAGGTAGAAAAGGTTAAAGCTCCAGGAAGCATTGACGAGGTATGAAAATTTATTGCAAATTCAAGATCTATCACATATTCTAAGACTAGAAGATGGTTGAAACTAGATCCAGAAGATCAGAACAAAGTTGAAGATGCCATCATAGAAAATGTGTACAAGTTCAAATATGTAACGATTCAGTTTGAAGGAAATAATGTACCAAGGGAACTCTTGGACCGACCATACACTAGATGGACATTTTCCTTGAAGAATGAGAAGGAAATAAGAGAAAGAAAAGGCAAGCATGGAAGCTAAAAGGTCAAGAAACTCCCTATCAACCAAAAAGAGTCAGTAACCAGTATGTATGGGATTACAACACTTGGAAAAATTGTACAGCATGTGGAAGATTTGTTCACATTTCTGTAAACTATATGAGATAGTGGACTAGAAAGTCTAGAGGCTGGACTAACCTCGGAATGGCATGCTTACACTATCATAAAGTTGGTCATCTCAAGAAAGACTGCAGAGACCGAATGACAAAGACTAGAAAATATCCCAATGGAAATACCATTGAAGACAACTGGAGGGAAAGAGACAAAATGTGGAGAAAAGCTTCAAACAATGATGAAGCTGGACCAAGCAATGCAAATGGTGACACCTCCTCCAATGGATCTGATGACATCACCACCCCCACCTAAGAATAACAAGTAAGTATGGAACTACATTACCCCAATTCATCATTTTACATCAGTTCCATTAAATGTTGATAAAAGGCCAAATTAGAATAACTAAAGATGCATCATGGTATTACTTGTTAAAACTGTGATAACTATGCTATCGGGCATACATATCGAAATCCATTGGTATACGCTCAAAGCTAAAACTACCTACACTTACTGAGAAGCGTCAGTTAACATGGAAACAAAAGTTGCTAGTGTAAACAGAGCCTCATCGGTAATCAAGGAAAGTGAACAATTTGTTGGAAACACCGACACCTATCAGTAAAAGAAAAGAGTTGAACAATCGACCCGAAACATCATGTTGTCACCAAAGAAAGAAGTTAATGTATTAACCAAAAAACTTTGTCTTTGCACACTGAGGAGTAGGTAAGAATTGATGACTCATTTTTTGTTCAAATGGCTATAAAAGGGCGATGGAAGGGTCTCATTGTTCACCATGACCAGAGCAAAGTGAAAAGAGTGATTTTTGTGCAAACACTGACAGGATCACAAAGCAACACCAACTCAACCACCAGCACTCCAAAGTAGATCAGAAATCACTACTGGTGTAAACAGTAAGTTCTACAACAATCGAAAACTCTGTTTATCTATTTCACAGAAAGCCCTAAATCTGAAAAAATGGCCACAACTTCAAGAACTGTGAAATCAAAGAACACCAAGAAGGATGAGTTTAAGCTCATCAAGAATTATGCATGTGAGGAACCACACTAAAAGATTCACCCTGAGGTTGCTTCACAACCCGGCGATGCTGGAGCATTCTCATGAATACCAGCTAGGGTTTTTCTTGTCAAAGACATGCAAGCATTCATACACTGCAAGATTACAAAAATAGGTGATTCAGAGGTAGAACAAGCTTATAAGAACCTATGCAATGAAGAAAAAACTTTAAAATATGAGCATAAACACATAGAGGTGAGAGGGATCACTAATGCCCTGTTATTCCTGAAGGTCTTCAAAACCGAGTGGATTTGGTTAGTACTGAGCCAAATTCACAATCACAAACTATGGCTGGATGAACCAAAGATGATAACCTGAGATGTTATCCATGCAGTCACTGGTTACCCTATAACCGAAAAGGTAAAATAAATAAAGCACCCACCCAAGGATGAGACTGAAAAGATCAAAGGAGCCAAATGGGATGGTAGAGGATTAAAGGTATCCACCATTACCGATGATGAGATGAAATTTGGAGCATGTGTTCTAGGCTCCAAATTTGTTCAAGCCAGCAGGATGAACAACATAGCATCCGGTGCAGTAGACATAGCTTACAAGATTGTGAAATAGGGAACTCAGTTAGATTTATCTAAACTTCTACTGAACCAGTTAGAAGAGAATTTGAAGACTATAATGAATGCAAAGTCAAATGCATGTAAGTTTGGCTCACTTATTATGTGCATTTTCTTCTACTTTCAAGAAACATTTCCATCAGTAGGATATGTCAAATGGGATAGCACAAAACTGGTCACCATGGAAATCAGTGAACACATAACCTCACTGGGAGATAATTTTGAAATAGTCATGGATGAATACTTTACTATATTCAAAGACCAAATGCAGAAGAGGGTAAGGATCCCTGAGATACTTATTGAAAAGTTCAAAGATGAAATATGTTTCATGGTTGATACAGACCACACTTATATTAAACCTATTGTACTGAGGAAAACATGGCTTCAACCATTAGAATATGAGATAAATATAGATCAAGCATCTAAAGCAATCGATGCCTTGATAAATGAACCATTAGATAAGAAACAATCTAAGTTTGGATATTATGAGGAGGCCAAATCAAGAATCAAATATGGCCTAGTTGTTAAATAAATTGTCAGGGTAAAGGACACAATGGTCAAGAACCTTAAGAAGATACTGTCGGTAATAGAGGAAGAAATTGATAAGGATGAAGAAGCTGAAAAGGAGGAAGAAACCGAAGGACAACTACCTATTGGTGAAGCTGAAGAAAAGAATGACTTTGAGGCTACAAAGTCAAATTCACCACCTCCTCCACTAACTAAGAAGCCAAGAACCATAGTTGCTTCTAGAAAAGGAAGCCAAACATCTAAGGATTCAAGTCCTTCACCTTTGAAGAAAGGAAAAGTAAGAACATACAAGACGAAAGTGGCCACACTGAAAAGAGGGACAAACAAAATAATAAGGAAGCTCATCAGAACAAGGGAAGACATTGAAGACACCGAGAAAGATGAAGGTGTAGAGGTGGAAAAGGTTAAAGCTCTAGAAATAATTGATGAGGTATGCAAATTTATTGCAAATTCAGGATCTATCATAGATTCTAAGATTAGAAGATGGTTGAAACTAGATCCAGAAGATCAGAACAAAGTTGAAGATGCCATCATAGAAAAGATGTACAAGTTCAAATATGTATCAATTCAGTTTGAAGGCAATAATGTACCAAGGGAACTCTTGGACTGACTATACGCTAGATGGACATTTTCCTTGAAGAATGAGAAGGAAATAAGAGAAAGAGTACTTGTTACTCTCATGCCTTCTGAATCCAAGAAGGAATAAATTGATGAAAAATGATAGAGAACCACAAAAGGAGTTCTCACCCAAATTGAGAGCCTACAAATTTCTAGAAGGGAAGCTTATAGAGCTTGAACAAGAAAGCCACAGGAAGTGGAGTAAAATTCTAAATAGACCTATTAAGGAAGATAGCCCCAAGAGAGACCTACAATAGAAAGATGTTGATAAGGAAACTCAAGAACATATATTAATCAAAGATGCAGAAGATGATACATCAGTTGAGTTAGACAAGGAAGAACAAGACACAATCGAAAACAAAAACATGGATGTTGTAGATGAAACATGGTTTGACACCACAAAGGACAACATTGTGGATAACACTATCATTGACATTACTGATGATCCATCAGAAGAAGTAAAGAAAGATGAAGATGTCAATGTTACAAAGGACACAAACGATGAGCAGGACACAACATGTGATAATGCATAGGTGAAAATACCAGGCAACATGCCAATATTGATACAAGCTATCAATATTCTACAAGAAAAAGAAAAGTCACCTCAAAGGGATTAAAGTGTTCCTGAGGATGCAGGAGAAGAAGGAAAGAAATAAAGCACCAATGACCAGAAAGACATCAGAGATGCTCACACAGTAACCAATGCTGACAAGGTTACAAGACGAGATACAAAGCAAGCAGATTGAGACACAATAGAGAAGGATGCACATACAAAGAAATTTGAACCTAAGGACACCGATGAAGGAGATAAACCCACAGATGGCACTCCTAAGGATACCAAAAATGTTTCTACCGATAATGTAAAGATTAAAGTGGAGATGTCTATAGAAAATTGACAAGCTAAAATCAAAACAAAGCAACAAAAAGAAGTACCACAAATAACTTCATCAAACACAATGGACAAATTTGAGAAACTAGCAATGGTACTGCATTCAAGTGCAACTCAAAATAAGAAGAAGAAATCCAAGAAGAATAAGTTCGAAGTAACCTTAGATGAAATCATTGAGATACCCAAATGTGACCCAACTACACTTGATTATGAATCATTGAAAGAATACGGTGAAATATGCCAAAGGAAGGCATTACAGGAGAAGCTAAGGAAACAATTCTGAGACTCCATGGTACTGGGAACAATAAGGGATATACTGTACAAAATTTTACTTGATGTTGATGTTGATCAGAATAAGCCAATACTTGATCAACTAGCCACTCTCACCGAAGCAATTACAACATAGAACATCGATGCAGAGAAGGTAATTAAAGAGAGAGCAGAGTAGAAGTACCAACAGAAACATATTGAGAACATCAGCCAAGAAGTGGCACTCAACAAGGTAATGCTTTTAGAATTCATTAGTGAATTAGATCCAATTATAACTGAAGCTATTTCCTTGATTCAACAACTAAGCACACTGGAAAAGTTCACTAAAGAAAATAGTGAAAACATAGCAAAGTTAGATACATATTTAGGTAATAGTGCAAACAACTTAACCACCAATGACAATGCTCTAAATTTGCATTATGATAAAATCATTGTTCAATAAAGAGGTTAAGGCAGGAACTGTGGGAAGCAAAGACACACTTCAGGGAAGAAATCACCAAGCTCCAAGCTCAACTTCTACCGAATCTAACACTACAAAAACACATTAGTTTAGTAAGGCAACTGATAGCAACCCCCGAGATGTCTATAGAAGAAAACATCTACGATATGCATTCCAAGATCACACTCGAGCACATGGCTCTAGAGAAATTGAAGGAAAAATGGGAGAAAATGATGGAATGCATGAAGTCTTCACACTCTCACATTTTTTATAAGCTATAAGGTATAAACCTTTGCCCTTAATATCAAAAAAGGGGGGAAATGATATATATTTAGATGGGAAAATGATATGTATATTTATTTTATAGAGGGAAAGATATGATATGTACAGATAGGCAGAAAACTATATAGTACTACCGAAAAGGTGATATATCGACATATACATAGGGGGAGTCATGAAATGACTAAGGATTATATATGTTGTACATACTTAACATTTTGTTTGTATTTTGCACATATAAGTTTTTGATACTAATGTCAAAGGGGGAGATTGATGACATTAATTTTCCATTAGTATGCAAACAATACTTTCGGTAAGCATACACCGAAAGATAGGACAAAGAGAAAACTGAAAATCAGATATAAAGATATCACCGAAAATGGCTAAGTACAAAGAAAATCAATGACACAATTTTGTGTGTACACCGAAATTGCAAAGTGGAAAGGATAAAGAGGAACCCAATAGAGGAACCTGACATGCAGGATATAGTGCAAACCGAGAGACAGTTAAAGAGAAAACTGAGAGAACAGTTCAAGCAAGGAACGCGAAAGACAACCAACTGATTTCAGAGCATAACTGACTGTCAGAAATTGAAAGTTAGTTGCAGCTCACAAAAAGTGGATCCAACTTCCACATCAGATAAAATAGTCTTATTCTATTTATAGAATCTTGATTTGTTTTTAAAACCATTTCTTTAGGGACAAGAAACATGAATGTAAGTGCTTTAATTAGTCTAACTGATTTAAAACATATAGACTAGGAGATCAAAGTAAAGTTGTAAACCTGATCTTAGAGTTAACATTGATTTTTGTGAAACTTGATGATGTCAATCCATCTTATAAATAAATGATGCAATCATTCAATATACATGTGTGAATATAGAAGAGAGGATGAATGAAGCTTACGACCACATTTGTGGATCAGATTGAAAGTTTCAAGAACCAGAACAACAAAAGGTGAATTTGGTTATCAGAATCAAGAACAGAGGCTAACCAAGAATCAGAGGTATTATTAAATCACATTAGGTGATAATCTTATTCATGTAAAATTTAATGGATATAACTATATCAGAAATAGGAGATTGCATTTACTAGGTCAAATTGTAATTTTCTATCATTCTAACAAGTGAAGCAAAGTGTAAAAATCCTTTCAAGGAAGGTGGATTTAATAGTCCAACTATAAATATCTTAACTAAGTGCACACTCAACAGTGTTGCTAAATCTCTTAAGCAAGTAGAATTTAACAGGTCTCCACAGATACTCTTAACCGGGTAGATCATCAGAAGTGATCAAATTGTAAGCCTTAACCAGCCCCTTCCAATTCTTAGGATGAATTCAAAATAACTAAGAGGGGGGTGAATTAGTTATCCTTGGGTCCAGATGTGCCCATATAAAACTTTAAACCAACTTCAACAACTCAGATCTGCTCGGCAGCAATAAACAAAAAAAGTGTGCAGTTTACTGTACTAATGAAATAAGCTTGCAGAAACGTAACAGTAAAACACAACGATAACATTCACACATTTTAACACCATGATTTAATGTGGAAACCAAATATGGGAAAAACCACCAGTTACATACTACCAAAATTTCACTCTTTTAAAGTGACGCCCTGTTAGGAGCCAACCTTGTCAAAGGTTACAAAACACACTGTCAAATGTGACCTAGTTAAAGGATTTAATCACCCTGTCAGGAGTGGCCTTGTTAGAGGACTTAGAACATTCCAATCTGAATGTCACCTTGTTCAAAGGATTTATACA
>MU224862.1:719385-733345 GCA_018584345.1 Thuja plicata
TTCTCAGGTTTCTTTAACTTAGGCAGCCCTCTAACCTTTTTCAATTTACTTATGCTTACCAAGTTATCAAAGTTAACATGACATAGCCTCTTATGCCATAACCAAACATCATTATATTGTGCAAAAATACATGTCTCTTCAGCTAAATCTAGATAGAATAAGTTACCTTTTGTTTTATCACCACCTCCAACTAATTCTCCATTGGCATCATAGATCTTTGCTT
The DNA here is from genome assembly GCA_018584345.1 of Thuja plicata. Lineage (NCBI taxonomy): Eukaryota > Viridiplantae > Streptophyta > Pinopsida > Cupressales > Cupressaceae > Thuja > Thuja plicata. The sequence goes on from MU224862.1 coordinate 719,609, forward strand.
TCCTGTGATGGAATTCAACTCTGTAACCATAAGTTTTCAGTTGTGAAACACTCAACAAATTATACTTACGATCATCAACCTAGTATATATCATCACATCTAATCTTGCTAGTCAATTGAATTGATCCTTTCCCTTTAACTCTACAAGGTGTATCATTACCAAACTTAACATATCCACCTTTACATTGATCTAAGGTTTCAAATTTGTCCTTATCACCAGTCATGTGATGTGAACAACCACTGACAATAATCCAATGATCACCTTTACTCATATAAGAAATTAGTGCAGTTTTCTCATCATCATCAGAATCATCTTTCATTGCAACATACACAACTTCTATATCATTTTCATCAGATTTATCAGATTCACCGTCAGAAGCTTCTTCAGCTATATAACAAGATTTCTTACCTTTGTCTTTGTAATCCTTGTACTTTATATAGTCTCAGTCATCCTTTCTATCTTTGTACTTGTTGTCTCTTCTTTTATCTTTCTCATTCTTGTCAGGACATCTAGCAACAATATGACCAACTTTGTTACAAGAAAAACAAATAATAGGAATTTTACCTTTGAATTTTCCTTTTCCTGTAGCTATTCTCCTTGCCATAAGTGCCTCAAGCTCTTCTAGATCATCATCTAAAGTGTCACTGTCATTGTCCACACATTTCTTTCCTTTCCTTGATTTGCTGATGACCATTTGTGACTTGAATGTAGATTCAACAGCTTGTGGAGTATAGTTGTCAAAATTTGAATCTCAAATGCAGTAAGTCTTCCTACCAAACTTTCCAGAGTCAAATTGTTATTAGGAGTGCATCTCAGTTCTTGAATTGCAGATAATCTAATAGCATAAATAGGAATAAGTGTTCTCAGTACCTTTCTCATGATAGTGTCATCATCAATGGTTCCCTTAGCTCCTCTAATAGCATTTACAACTTCCTTTATCCTATCATAATATTGCACTATATTTTCTCCTTCTTGAATTTTCAAATCATCAAACTTACCTCTCAAGATTTCAGATTTGGCTCTTAGTACATTCATATCACCTCCATAAATGGGTGCAAGGGCATCCCACATATGCTTTGTGCTTGTATAATCCTTGATGCCCTCAAATTCATGATAGTTCAGAGATGATGCAAGTTCTAGCATTGCTTGATTATGTTCATGCTTTTCTCTTAATTGTGCATCATTCAGAACTCCAGTAGGGGCTACATATTCTGTTTCAATATGTCATTTAGCGGAATCACCAATACCATCCAAGTGAAGTTTCATCAAACTTTGCCATGCAGGAAATTTTTCCTTGTTAATCTTCGGTCCATCCCTTTTATACATCTTGATCTTTATCTCCATGTACCTTCAAAATTATTTTAGAGAACAAGTGCTCTGATACCAATTATTAGGATGAATTCAAAATAACTCAGAGGGGGGGTGAATCAGTTATCCTCAGGTCCAAATGTGCCCATATAAAACTTTAAACCAACTTCAACAACTCAGATCTACTCGACAAAAATAAACAACAAAAGTGTGTAGTTTACTGTACCAATGAAATAAGCTTGCAGAAACTTAACAGTAAAACACAACAATAAAATTCACACATTTTGACACCATGATTTAATGTGGAAACCCAATATGGGAAAAACCACTAGTAACATGCTACCAAAATTTCACTCTTCTGAAGTGATTCCCTGTTAGGAGCCAACCCTGTTAAAGGTTACAAAACACACTGTCAAATGTGACCTGGTTAAAGGATTTAATCACTCTCTCAGGAGTGGCCTTGTTAGAGGACTTAGAACATTCCAATCAGAATGTCACCTTGTTCAAAGGATTTATACAATGACTGTTAGGTCAACTTGGTTAAAGGATTTGAAGTGATACAATGGTTAGAAAGTAATCAGCAGGTGTGATCTGATACATTCAACTTACTTTGCAAATCCAGATCCAATTTTAGCTCTAATGCTAATTCACTGAGTGGCCTCCATTTTCATCTCAAACTTCAAATCTGCTTGGAAATCTATCAAGCAATCACTTCGCTTCTCTGCTAGGTCTTTACCAATCAGTCAATTAACCATGCAATACTTTTGCATTCAACTTCTCCTTGCTTGGATACCAAGACAATAACCACAGTAGTTATAATATACCTCTTCATCTAGGTCAGATAAATATTTTTCCACTTAATCAAGATCATAGATCTTAGGTTAGGTCAGATCCAACAGATCTTTCCATCATTACATTTAATTTATTTCTCCAATACAGTCATTAATTAAACATTGAATCCATGCGCTAATAATGGTTTTCATGCATTAAATAAGTGTGGACCAATCTTAATTAACAATGCATATCCCAATAAAATCAACTATGTCGTCCATAGATCTCAAATCTCATCAATTAACAAAATACTGCTGCTTAGCTTTCTCTGTCTCCCTTGACATTTCACTGGTGCTTGGCATCAACTTTGCTTTTCTCGGCATCGACCTTCTAGTGAACTGTCAGTGATAGATAAACAATGTATCACTTTTCCAAAGTGCCAAATGATCAAGTACCCTAGTGTATACTCATAACTCAACCATTTCCTTGGTCTTCTTGTTATCCCATTCTTTCAAATCTTCATCGATCAATGGATAAGGTACTCAAACATACAACAATAGTCTCACCAGTTAAGGTTTGACATCAATGACAAAATAACAATTGTCTACATTGTAGCAATCTTTCCAACACCAATCTGCAGATAGTGAAGATTTTGTGGGTGCCATCCCCACCACATTTTTTGCTTCCTAACATGAGTTTTCAGTGATATCATATCTGTTAGGATTAGGCTGAAAGCTAATCTCCCAAGACCACCTGCATGCATGACTGTCACATAAACAGAAGCAAAGACAGAAGAGAAACTATGGAGGCCAAAAGGCCAGAGACTGAAAATCCATGTTGAGAGAAAAAGATTCTATATTCAACAATAATGAATTACTAATTACAATCTCTTTATGAAATATAAAGCGGTGAGTCCTTATAAAAGGATACCAAAACCCTAAAGGGGAAACCCTAAAGAAATAGAAAGATGCCTAAGTATAACTTAAGCAAAGAGTAGATAGACTAATAATTAAAATGATTTAATTATTAGCTATACTAGACTACTCTAACACCCCCCCTTAAGTGTAACTTAGGGAGAAGCAAAACAGCTAAACTACTACAGAAAGTAGGAAAGATGGGTCCCAGCAACAAGGCCTGATCAGGTACCCAAAAAAAAAAAAAACTAGATGAAGGAAACTAAGCCTCCAATCTAGGGAAAGGTGTCCCAGAGAAAGGAACAAGAAAAAGCAAGAAACATCTCCAAAGAAAGGAACTGTAAACTCTGTCAGGAGAAACTGCTGGAACCCCCACTGAAGTGCATGACCAGGTAGAGAAGACAAAGTCTGAAGAGCTGATCAATTGAACCAGGAAGAAATAGAACCAACAGGTGAACCCCCCATAATGCTGAACTGGGAGAGGTGACAGGAACACTGAAATGCAATGCCAGAAACATCTGTAGAAGAAGAACCAGGAACACCAACAGTGCAACAGAAATATAAACACAGGATAAAGGGCGGTGTCATTGACACACATCATGGGCTAATGTCATGGAAGGTACGCTCACTTGACAAAGGTGGATGCGCCTAAAATGGCAAAAGCATCATAACCCCCCATGGCACTTTATAACAGAGTGCGAGTACAAAAACCATACAAGGTGCTCGAAATTTTAGAAATGCAGAAGAAGGCACTTTATCTTAGTGCGTTTACAGAATAAAAGATGCATCAGAAGAAGCATACAAGCTCAGAAGTCAGAAAGAAGAGTGAACTATGAAATCAGAAGAAGAGATCCCAGGACTTGTAAACCCAAGCAATCCACCAGAGTGCATAAACTGCCAAACTCAGAGGAGAGAAAACTTGGAGTAGAATCTAGAAAAAATACCTCTGCAACTGAATAGTACACTGAACTAGCTTGCCGACGATATCTGGTTTGCCAAAAATGGAGTCCGGATGAGCCAGATATGACTCCCGAAAGGCAAAAATAGACATCAGACTTCAACAACAAAAAAATGCTGTCAAAACGGCAGAACCAAAAAAGGCCTCCGTATGCTCCAGATAGAGAGAAAATAGTGATAAGGGCCCAAAATTGCTCCAAAAAGCCAAAATAAGCCCCAGGGGCTAAAAAAAATAGGCCCCTGGGTGCATGGCGCACCCAGGGGGCCAAATCCGGAGCCCACAGTCCGCAATGTGATCGGGCACTTAGTAATTAAGCTCGCGGGGGCTGGCACAAACGCGCCACTAGAGCAGCGGATACTGCCGGCGGGGCGGCGCATATGACCAAAGCGGGTGGCGTAGGGGAGCCGGCGGGGCCAGGCTGCAGTGGTGGGTGGGCCGCAGGGGCGGCAGGGCCGGAGGGGTGGCGGGGGCGGCAGGGCCGAGTAGAGCGGCGAAGGCTGGAGGTGGGCGGAGCCCACGGGACCGGTGGCGCGGGAAGGGAGGACTCCAGGCGGCGAGGTGAAGGCGCAGCCGGGGGCCGGGCCGCGGTGGTGCGGTGGGGGCCCTGCGGTGGCGCGTTTTGAAAAGCAAAGCCCGCGCTATGAAAACCTTTAAAAATGCCCAAAAAACCTTTAAAAAAGGTTTTTTTTTAAAATTTTTTTTGAAATTTTTGCCTCAGTTTCTGTGTCGTACGGTACAGGAACCAAATTTTTTTTGCCTCCAGAGTCCAGATGTCTAAAATGGACAAGTTTTATATGTATTCTGGGATTTTTGGGCACTCTGAGCTCAATAGAGATGTCCGTTTGAGCTCAAAGTGACCAGAAACAAAACCCAAAACAAAAAATACATAAAAACCTCTGAAACCCTTGGCAACCTTCTGCTTCTGGCACACTTCAACGAAACACGAACAACGAACAAAAGGAGTGCTCTGATACCGTGTTAGATTTGACAAATGCAAATCTTCCCAAGACCACCTGCATGCATGACTGTCACATAAACAGAAGCAAAGACAGAAGAGAAACTATGGAGGCCAAAAGGCCAGAGACTGGAAATCCATGTTGAGAGAAAAAGCTTCTATATTCAACAATAATGAATTACAAATTACAATCTCCTTATGAAATTCAAAGCGGTGAGTCCTTATAAAAGGATACCGAAACCCTAAAGGGGAAACCCTAAAGAAATAGAAAGATGCCTAAGTATAACTTAAGCAAAGAGTAGATAGACTAATAATTAAAATGATTTAATTATTAGCTATACTAGACTACTCTAACAATATCTTGTGTTATGTTTCAATTACTTTCATGAATGTTTCTATGAATATTCACATGTATGTTAAGTTTATGAATTGATATAACTTACATCAAAATAGTATAGATCAGATGGTTGGATATATAATTGATTACACAAAGGTTAATTGATTAAAGGATACAAAATTTTTGGAGCTACTGATTCACCCCTCCCCTCTCAGTACACACTTCCCATTAATTCCAACACTTATATCCTTCTATGAGTAGGTATATTTTATATATTGTATTCTAAAATTAACCATGGAGAGTCATTGATTAGTTTAGACCACAAATGCTTCACACATAGGAATCTCATATTTATATAACAAAATTGATTATGATAATGCCTTTTTTGAAAGGTTAAAGGTAGCTTATCTTGAATCTTATAACAATCAAATTGGTACTCACAAGTTATTATTCCATCTAATATGGTAGATAATTTGGTAAAGATGGATATAAATTATTCAAAATCAAATCATCTACGAAGATGAGGGCCTATCCTACTCTATTACTTACTTTCTTTATATAGATTTTTTCTTAAGGCAAGTTATTATTTCATCTAATGTATGGTAGATAATTGGATAGAGATTGATAAAAATAATTCCAAACCATCCATAAAACTAAGGGACTATCTTATAAAACTAGGTACCTATATTATATATCACCTTCCTTAAGAAAAAGAATCAAATCCAAGGGCATTCACTAATTTAATATATATTACTATATTAAGTAAAATAATGTTTCAATATTGAATATGTTAATGAATGGTATTACATGTGATGATTATTAATCTATAATTAATATATAATTTATTGTCAAAATAGAAAATTGTTCAAGATATAAATATGATGGTAAAAGACTCACACAACTTAGGCATAATTGAAGAAGCTAAAATGCTTTCAAACTAAAATATTCAATGTTCAATGTTCAAATAATCTTATTACATCTTAATTAATGGAAATTTTAAAATAAGAATAGAAGATGAAACCCCCGGATGTAATTATGTATAATGTAACTCAAATTTTCTCTTACTCTCAATATTTTATGTCATGGACAAGGCCTCGATGATCATGTCTACAAAATACACAGTGAAGGAGATGCCTATGAGAAAATTCCCAAATTTGGACATGGTGTGACTCTTCACTAACTACCTTGTCTTTCAAAAATATGTAGACCAAAACATGGAAAAACTTGAAATATGAGATCATATTTATAGGTGAAAAATTGGCTAAGAGGGAGGATGGTTTTCCTCAGATCATAGTTTGTATATTGCTTTTTCTTGACATAAGCATTGTACAAGGTGATAATCATTTCTCCCAAAATGTTTTCTACTAAATGATACTTGGAAATAAATTGTACATCAAGAAGTTATAAAATTTATATATTATTGACTAAATTTGATACATAAACATAATAGATATAAAATTGCTCGCATAGGGATTAAGTTCCTTGTTGTAGTAGCTAGTGTTGGCGAATTATGGATTACACCAATATTACAAATATAATTATAGTTTTTTTGAAATTAGAGATTTTTGAATAGATTTTCATTATATCTTCTCTAGTAATCCAATGATCCTCAAAATAGGCAATGTGTAGATATACATGTTTGGCTGTAGAAAATGTGTTCATGTACCCACTTCCTCATAAATTTCATTTTATTGAAAACAAAAATTAACCTTCTTCTTAGCTACCCATGTACAAGTGAAAAACACTCAATAGGCCAATTCCTTCTTGAAAGTATGCAAGCTTATCTCTGATCAAAGTCTTGGTGAAGATATCTAAAAGCTACATATTTATTGGTGTATAAGTTCTATCTCAATTTACTTATTGAGGAAATGCTAATAAAATGGTGATATAATTCAGTAATATTTGTACAAGCATGGAATAAACATCTTCAATACTTTGATTGTCACGATATGTAATAATGGCATCAAGTTGTTGGTGCAAAATATTTTCAAGAAGTTGTCTACGCCATATTTATTTGAACATTTTTCTACAACTACTAACTTGTACTCTACCTTAGAAGAATACAATACATTAGCTTGGGTTTTTTCTTACAAAACCATGGAATAATGGTGGGTCCAAGATTGAATTAGTAACCAAATATGGAATATTAGAGACAATTCAACACAAGTTTAATATGAATCTGGAAGATCAAGTAGTTTGAAGTCTTTATTCTTTAAGTATGTTAACGAAATAAAATATATCTAGACGGTAGTCAAGTAAATCAATTTTCCTACCAAATTGATATATGGTTTTATTTATTGTTCTACCATTGAAGTATATATCAACTTATTTTGTCTCTATGTCCATTGGTGAATCTTTCTAGTCTTTTATTTGAATATGAAGGTAGTTTATTTAGTGTACTTGTTGGTATGTGTTTGTCATTGATGTCAAATGGTGAGTATGGTTGTTAGAGCTTCATCATTTGGTTGAAAAGTATAGAAAGGATTTGAATTTGAAATTGTTAAAGGGATTACATGGTAGTAGCCTTAGCAAATCTGTGTTCTTATCACTAAGAGTGATAACTTGATCAATATGACATTTGTGTATTGAAACTAGATTTAGACATCCATAGATGTCATGAGCAAAAGAGGTCTAGCATTTGAGACAAATTGAGCTAAAAGTTAGGTTGATGAATGCCAAGGTACATTTCTTATATTAGAGATATATTTCCTAGAAGTTCTAATGCAGAAAAAGATAGTTAGGGTTTGGTGACTATGGGTTTACAATGTAAGTATTCAATCTTGTCTTCATGGTGACATGATCTATTTAACAACAAAAATAACTTTTAATAAAAGAAATAAAATACATAACAGAAGATAATAATCTTGTTCATATTTCAAATGAATTCTAAAGTTGATGTCTGATCTTGCATAGCTACAAGAATGAATATTTAAATTTTAGTTTTCAAATATTAACAACTATTTGTTGTAACATAAACTTGACAAGAAGTTACTAGATTATGTTTTGCATGTAACTGATTTTGCAAACTATCTTTTTCAATGGACTTTATATTTTAAACTATAAAATATTGCTTTATGAAGGTCATTGTTGTCAAGATGAGAGTCAAATGACATATTTTTTCCTCTGCAAATATGTAACGAAGATAAAGTGGAATGTTAATATTATAATTACTTTTACAGATAAAAGAGGTTGATCAATGAGCTTTATTGTAAATAGGGTAACCATTAGTATTGTTTTCTTTTCTTTTAAGATTGATGTAAAAGGAGGTTTATGGATCTTCAATGTGAAGGTGTTATTATTTCCAGTGAGGAATTTATTGTGTTACCAGTGGGGTGTTTCCAGTGAGGAATAGACTATAACTAGTGAGGATTTTGGCTAGTAAGAATTGATATAACTCATTTTAATAGTAGATTTTTTACCCTTCAATGGTTTTCCACTCAAACACCTATGTTATGTGATGTGCATATATGATTATACTATCATATGGATTGATATATGTCTTTATCTTTTTGATTTGTGTTTATAGACTTATATATGTTTTTTGTGCCATTAGTTTTAAGCGTTTACTTGAGATCAAAGTTTGAAGGTCTGAAAATGAATGAAGAAGAGAAGATACTTGATTACATTCTTAGGGTTGATGAGATAATCAATGGTATTTGTGGTCTTGGAGAAGGGGTGGAGGACAAAGAAGTGACAAAAGGATCCTATGGTCTCTGCCATCTAAGTATGATTCTAAAATATCTGCTATAGAAGAAGCTAAGGATATAAACAAGTACTCTATGGATGTTCTGCATAGTGCTCTCACAATTTACGAAATGAGAGCATGTAAAGAAGAGTCCTCTAATAGATAAGAAATATTTAAGAAAGTCAAAAGGGATAAAAATAAATTAGACTCAAAAGAATTAGACATCAAAGAATCTAATTTTGTTAGGAAGTTAAAAAAGGGATCAATAAATTATAAAGGAAAACTTTCTATTAAATGCTTTAACTATGGCAGAATAGGACATTTTCCCCAAAAAGTGTCCTTATGGTGAATCTAATAGTGATGAAGAGAGTATTGAAAAGAAGGGAAAAAATAAATCAGTTAATTCTCGAAGAAAGCTCTCTTATAAGAAAAAAGAAGAGTTTGAATATTGTTGTGCCTGATAGTAATTATGAAGACTCAGTTGATGAAGAATGAGAAGTCTTGTTTATGAATGCAAAAATTTCTAATGCAAATCAAAGAGATGAACATGAGACACATAGTGAGTATGAGATTTTAAATGTTGATCTTGAGGAAGAATTGGTGAGTTCTCTAAAGAAGATCAAAATGATAAAAAACAAAATTTGCATACAAAAGGATCATGTTAGAGTAATAAGATATTTCACTTATAAATTAAATCATTTTGATTTAATTATTAAGTCACTTATTATCTCTAGTTTACTTAAGCTAAACTTTAGGCATGTAATAATTAATTATCTTATTAATTATTATCATACAACCTATTTACTTCATTTTTTAAAGTTTTGATCTCCTTTAAAAGGATTGATCTTTTTGTATTTTATTATTCCCTATCTGAATGAATATTTCATCTTTAAAAACATTCTTTTTGTGTCTCCATTCTTTTCTTTTGAGACAAGTTTTTTCTATAGTGGATCTTGGTGGTAGAATTTTATGAATTCTAATATGGTATTAGAGCTCTACTATTGCAGCTCGTTCTTGAGTTTTTGAAGAATTTTTGGAGATCTGAGGGTTTCAAGTTTTCAGAGGTTTCCTATGTGGATTTGGGGGAGCTATTTTTTGGAGCATTTTGGGAATAAACCAACCTCACAATTGCACCCAGAAGGCCCAAAAACCCCTATTTTCATATAAGGCACGTCCAATTTGGACATAGTTGAAATCTAAGGCAAAAAAATTGCATGTATGACCCTTTTTGGCCACACAAATCAAGGCAAGTATTTTTTTTAAAGAGGAGCAAAACCTTTTTTCTTGGATTTAAAAAATAAGAAAAATACATATTTTTTTTAAATGGGGTTTTGAAAGTTTTTCACAATATTTGGTGGGGGTTTGAACTCGACCTACCTGCACATTGGTAGGTCATGGGGCCTCTCCCCTACATGACAATCATGTGTACACCAAGGCCGTGTAGGCCAAGGCTGCACGACAGCCTAGCCTGTGCGCTGGCCAAGGCCAAAGCAACACAACAGCCAAGGTCACACAGTAGCCAAGGTCGTGCACCGGCCAAGGTCGCATGACATCTAGGGTCGTGCGTCGTCAAAGGCCCGTGCCTCTGGGTGGTCCAAAGGCCTCGGCCACCGCCTTTGTTTTTTTTAATATTTTTTTAACATAAAAAATATATATTTATTACATTTTTTTTAATGTTTTTTATTTATATATATATATATACATCTTGGTACCTCCACCATGTGAGCATTCACTGACGTCATCATACCCACTCAACTCTTTTTTCTCACAAAAATTTGGCCAAATGTTTAGCAGTTCCACCAGATTTAGTGGAGCTCCACAAGATTTAGTAGAGATTTCTTAGGACTCTTCTTGTTTTGGAGCAGTCTTTGGTGTTTTTCTTGTAAATTAAGAAAATGGAAGCATTTTTGGGCAAACAAGATATCATCGTAAAGATGGTTCCAAGCTTGATCTGATTTTGTAGGTTTGGTTTTATGATTTTCTTGTCTTGTAGGGTTTTTTCTAGTCAAATTCAAGGTTCCTTTCACACTCCATGAGCCATATCGTGCTCATCTGGGCTTCATTTTCTGACTTCCACACATTGTTGGAAAGATGGTTTTGTTATCTTTCTTTTGGTATGGGTCTTATGTCTAGAATCTTCTCCAGGTATATTTTATTCAGTTTTTTTGTTTTTCTGCAATCTAGTGAATATCTTGGATGTTTCAGGTCCTATGATCATTTTCCTTGCATAAGATGCCTCCTTTTTAGCTATTACTTATGTTCCTATAGATTTCTATCATTCTTGAGCATTGTATACATATATTTCTTTAACATTTCTTTATTGCAAATGCACTGAGATAAAGTGTCATCTATTGTGTACTTGGAATCTTGCACATTTTATGCCTATTTGTACTTGCACTATATTATAAAGTTTCATGGGGGGTTTGATGTTTGCTTTGTTTTCCATCTACCTTTGTCAAGTGAATTTTTGTTCCACGACACCATCCTTTATATGTGTTTTTAATTTTTTCTACACTTTCTATGTTCCTGGCTCTTCAACATGCAATTGTTCTTGGTAGTCTAGTTCAGTGTACTTTTCATGCCTCTCCTTGCTCAGTATTATGGGAGGGGTATCTCCTATTGGATCTAATGCTTCTTGATGACATGTAACTGATTGAATGTTTGAATATGTTAAGTTGATGATCATGCAAGGCATTAAATCAGTTAATGTATTGTATTGTCATTGATGTCAACTTAATATAATCTGCATGGTCAAGAAAATATTTCCAAAGACTTCAAAGAACCAATAAATCTAAGGCTATGCTATTAGTAATGCATATAGGTCAAGTATTCACTAAGTGATTATATACATTGACGAAGTGCACACCAACGGTCAGAGTAAGAGAGAAAATTCACAGTGTTACCCGATGAGCAAATGCACAGCATTACCGACGAGAAAAGTCACAATGTTTCCCAACGAGCAAAGAACAGAGTAACCCAACGGAAATAATTATAGTGTTGCCCGACGGAAAAGACAAGGACAGAGATACCGACGATAACTGAATTCACATCGACAAAATAGTCAGTTATCACCGATGACTAACTGAAGTGTTGACTGACATAACATAGAGTTAAGAAAATGACAAAATGCTTAGTTGTTAAGAGCTATAAATAGACTTAACAGATATTTATCATTGTTTTAATCATCCAGATAAAGCCGGAGATAAGTAATTGATTTAAAGCTGATTTGTCCAGTTGGCAAGAAGATCTCATTGAGATAAAACTAGAGTTTTCTTTAAATCTATTAGCGAGAATTGTGGGTCACGCCAAGAATCAAGAAAGCCAAGAAAAGGTAAACCATGTCTATAAAGAGACAAACCCAATTCATTACGAGTGTGGGTGTGTGGTGAAAAAGAGAAGAGGAAAGATGAAAAAGAAAATATGAAGGAGAAGAAAGTCTTCATTCAGTCATGATCAACAAGCTAAAGAAAGAGCTAGATTCTGCAGACACCGACAAACAATGAGACAACATCACATAGAAGAACAATATGGATCAAAGGTATAGAATTGATTATATTGATCAGAGAGGTAATGCACTTATAATAGATCTAAAAATCTACAATTGAGTTGTATGTATGAACAGATCATTAGTGTTTCAGTTTAACCATTAAAGCATCAAGTCTCTTAATCGAGAAAGACTTATAAGTCTTTTACAATTGAGATACATCCCAAGGAGTATCAAAAATTTTGATCATAAAAGTAGCATTGGATATGACCGATACCTATTGACAGGCCAAGTGAGTGTTTGATCAAGGATGGTAGCATTAGATGTCAGATACTAGGTGACAAACTATCTTTTAAATCCTCTAACAAGGTCACACCTAACAGTGTGTTTGTAACCTTTAACAGGGTTGGATCCTAATATAGCTCACTTCAGAAGAGTGAAAATTTGGGGTACTGGTTCCAGTGGTTTTTCCCCTAATAGGGTTTCCACATTAAAAATCTATGTGTTATGTGTTCCATTACTTTACTGTTTCACATTTCACATATGCAATTATGGATTTATCGGTATACTCTGCATATTTACTGTGTTTCGGTAAATAGTTAACTTCTTATCAATAATCATACTGAAGAGAGATTTACAAAGTAATCTGACAAGTATAAAATTGATAAAAGTATTTCAAGGCATTCATCTTGTAGGATAGAATATAGCTAGAGACATAATTTGTGGTTATAAGTTTTAAGGGTTGATTTAAGGATTAATTTTTGAGGCCACTAATTCACCCCCCCTCTCAGTTATTACTAACAATTGGTATCAAAGCTTGTGTTCTTAAAAGGAAGGTTTCAATACCTGAGCTAAAGATCACAAGATGAACAAATGAGATGTGCCCAAGTTGAACAAAGATAATTTTGCTTCATGGCAGAGAAGAATAAGACTCCACTTATCAGGTATTGGAAATGATGTTAATCAATACTTAGATACTAAATATGTGTTGCCCACAGGATCACCAACAGTTAAACAATTGACAGAGAAGCATGAGCACAACTGCATAATGATAGAGCTTGCTTCCTCACTCTCCGATGCTGAATTTGAAGATGTCAAAACCTACAAGATTGCAAAGCACATGTGGGACAAATTGATGCTTGTACATGGTTGTGACAACAATGTTTTGAGAGCCAAGATAGAAATCCTTAGAGGAAATTTTGATGATCTCAAAATGAAAGAAGGTGAAAACATCACACAGTACAACACAAGAATCAAAGAGGTAGTCAATGCTATCCAAGGAGTTGGAGGTGTACTAGAAGAAGATACAATGGTAAGTAAAATTC
>MU224863.1:13944-25914 GCA_018584345.1 Thuja plicata
TATATATATATATATATATATAACTCCTTATATTTATATATACATTCCTTGACATATCATTCTTCAATATATTTCTACTCTTTCCTATTCTCATTATTCACGACATGTTATCGGTGAATGAGTCTCTCACTACAATTATACTTGTTACATGAGATGTGACCCTTATATAGTATCCCTAGATTACATTTTATGTTCAAGAGCTCATCCACCACAAACTTCATGCAATAAGATGTGACAAGTTCTCTGAATCTTTGTCTATGCTCTTTTCCCTACCAACAACAGTAAAATGAATTGATTCATCAATCAATTTACTTAGCTAATCAATTAATGTAGTTATCTCATTAATCAACATAAGGCAACTAGTTAATGATTTCCACCTCTCCACATTCACTCTATTAACAATGAGACTTAATTCTCAATCCAAGATCAAATCGTAGCTCTCTATCCATCTCAACCAAAAATCTATAAATCCAAGATCCAATTCATCACACACAATCCATGAATGCAAAGTTATTTTGTTTAAGTGTGTAACCAATATAGCTACAATTCCACATTTGAATCTTGAGCTTATCCACATTTATAGTGTACAACTAGAGGTATTGAAGGCCTACTTTAAGATCTTTCACTTGGGTACAATTACCTCTTCGACTCATATAGAGTTGCAATTAGATACAAGGTAAAGAATTGATTACATATGAACCTTGTTCTTATGCTTTGTGCTCTCTTATTCATAGTTCTAAATGACTAAGGATATTTACAAATGAATGGTTTAGCTTTTTGTTTTGTTTTGAGCAATTTCAAAATGGGATTTTAAGTAGTTTTTTATTTGTCTAACTCAATCCAATTTCTTATTTGATTAAATTGCTCGGTCAATACCCAAATGTGTCAGCGATCCCTTGCTCAGTTATCACTGTGCTCAGTATACATTGTCTTTACTCAGTCTTTATTATCTTTTAGTGTATACAGAACTCTTCATTTACTGACCTCATAAACTTTGTTTTTTCCAGATCTCCAATCCATAATAGATGTTTGTTACCATAATGATACTCAAATAAGTTGACATCAATGACAATACATTAACTGATTAATTTCTATCATCATATATGTAACATGGTTGACTATCAACAAAATGACTTCAAACATACAATCAGTTTTAGTTCATCAATCTCTCCCTTTGAGATTGATGGCAACACAATATGAAATATGCAATATAAAAATTCCATAAAATACCAAAATTTTGTTCTACAACTGCAAAATATTATTTCTCTCCCAAGCTTGAATATATAAATTGTTTCAGCATTGAAAAATCACCATGTAGACTCTCCCTATATATTTGACTCTTATATTATTGAATCTCTCTGTAGATATCTATGTCATTTCTCTCCTTTTTTCTTTTTTCCCTTTAATTGATAGATATTTCATTGAATCTTCTCTCCCTTTGACAAAAATTCCAAAAAGAAAATAGAAATCTCTCCATTAGCTAAAAAATATATATGGTTTTCGGTGCAGTAGAATAAATACCTTGTCGTGTAGTGATATGTCTTTGTCAGTCCAGTTCATCTTTGCATCGACATGATTGATATTCTGATTTCATGTAGGTTGATGCAACCTCCTAGTTAGCTTAGTGACCAATAGACAAGGGGCAAACCCCTAGTCTACCTCTCAATTACTCAAATGTATCCTTTGGTAAGGGTTTAGTGAATATGTCTGCAAGTTATTATTTTGATTGTATATATTCCAGTATAACTTGTTTCTCTTGTACTTGTTCCCCCAAGTAGTGATATTTGATAGTTATATGCTTTGTTTTTGCATGCATCACAGGGTTCTTTGAAATATTTATTGCACTAGTATTATCACAATAAATTATCACTGGGTCAGTGATCTCTTTATTCATAGCTTTCAAAAGTTTTTTTATCCATGCTATGTTTGAACAGTTTGCAGCAACATCAACATATTCTGCTTCTACAGTTGACTGAGATATGCATCCTTGATTTTTACTTATCCAAGTAACTAATATTTCTCCTATAAATAATTCTCCACCAATAGTTCTCTTTATATCATCAATGTTCCCAGCCCGATCAGCATCAGTATAAAATTTTAGTTTGAACTTGCCTTCTCTTTTGTATTATAGTCCATAATCTTCAGTGTTCTTCAGATATCTAAGAATTCTCTTTACATCAGTCTATGTGATTCTTTGGGATTAGCATAAAATCTTGAAATAATTTCAACTGTGTGTGTTATGTATAGTCTTGTGTGTACAACATGCATCAGATTTCCCATCATAGATCTATACAAAGTCTGATTTACCTCAGGTGTCTTATCTTCTTTTGTTAATTTGCATCTTGTCACCACAGGTGTTTCAATTGGTTTTGATTCTTCCATTCTGAATGTCTTCAGTACTTCCTTGATGTATTTTGATTGGGTAATGTAGATACCTTCGGTCTATTATAAAATTTGCAAGCCAAGACAAAATTTGATCTCTCCAAACATATTTCCTCCAAATATAATATCATCAACAAAAAATTCAACAATAAGGGTCTTATCATCATTTCCTCCTTTCAAATACAAGTTGTTGTTATCACTTGTTCTAATAAATCCAATACTAATAAGATAGGAATGTATTCTTTCATACCATACTCTCGGTGCTTATTTCAATCCATATAAAGCTTTGTGTAACTTACATACCATGTTTTTCTGATCAAGATCAACAAATCCTTCAGGTTGTTCAATGTATACCTCTTCTTCCAGTATTCCATTCAAAAATGCAGACTTAACATCCATCTGATATACTTTGAGTCCTTTATATGTAGCATATGCAAGAAATATTCTAACTCCTTCAAGTCTATCAATGGGTGCAAAATTTTCTCCATAGTCAATACCTTCTTATTGTGCATACCCTTTGCATACTAATCTTGCTTTATTTCTGGTTACATCTCCATTCTAATTTAATTTGTTTATGAATATCCATTTGGTGCCAATGAAATTCTTATCACTCAGTCTCAGTAGTAATGTCCATGTTTTTTTTTCAGTATCTGCTCAATTTCCTCATTCGTTGATTTAATCCATTCTTCATTTTATAGTGCATCTCTAACATTTTTAGGTTCAAATTCACAATTCAAACATGTGTTGTCTTTCAAATTACTTCGTGTCATCATGCTAGCTCTTTTATCTCCAATAATCTAATTTTTTGGATGATGTCTTCTTACATATTTTGCAAGTACAGGTTCAATTATTTTTTCTTCATTGTGTTCTCCAGTAGGTTCATTGTGTTCTTGTTCATGATCTCCAGTTGCAACATTTTCCTAATTCTTGCTTTGTGCCTCCTGTTTCTCAGTAACATTACCCTGTTACATGGTAATGTTAGGTATCTGCGTGGGTAAGGTGTCAAGTTCTTCCATGTAGACAAATCTACTATAATATTATGGTTCTTTCATGCTTTCCTCATCATTCTTCTCAACAAATTCATCAACTCTCATATTTTCACTTTCAATGATCTTTTTAGAAGTCTTGTTCAAACATTTATAAGCTTTACTCTTAGTAGAATATCCAAGAAATATTCCTTCATCACTTTTTGAATCAAATTTACCATTCCGATCATCTTTCATAATATAACAATGACTTCCAAATGTTCTAAAATAGCTCACATTAGGTGTATAACCATACCATAGCTCATAAGGTGTCTTGTTTGTATCTTTCTTTAGTTTTACTCTTTTCAGTGTGTATACAACAATACTAACAGCTTCTCTCCAGTATGATTGTACAACATTATTTTCAATCATCAGTGTTCTAGAAAAATCCACAATTGATCTATTTCTCCTTTTAGCAATCCCATTTTGTTATGGTGTCCTCGGTGCAGAAACCTGTCTCTTAATTCCATACTCATTACAAAATTTAGTGAACTCATCAAAAATAAATTCACCTCCACTATCAGATCTCAAACACTTTAGTTCTCTACCAATTTCTTTTTCCACTTTAGCTTTGTACCATTTAAACATCTTAAATGCTTCAAATTTTTCTTTTAGGAACATGGCAGTCATCATTCTAGAGTATTCATCAACAAATAAAATAAATTATATGTCCCTATAATAGCTTTGTGTTCTCATTGGTCCACATAGGTCTATATGAACTAACTCCAAAATATCATTAGATTAAAAATTCTTTCTCTTAAAACTAGATTTTGACATTTTTCCCATTTGACAATTCTTGCATATTACATGGCGAGGTTTAGATAAGCTCAGTAAGCCTCTAACTTTTCTTTTCTTACTAATCTTAACCATGTTTTTAAAATTTACATGATAAATCCTTTTATGCCACAACCATACATCTTCATTCTTAGCCATCAAAAAAGTAGTTTCAGCTGTGTCAAGATAGAATAGGTTACCTTTTGATTGTTCACTAGTGTTGATCAACTTTCCTATTCTATCATAGATTCTATCTTTCCTATTTTCAAATGCAACTCGGTGACCTATATTATTCAACTGTGAAACAATCAAAAGATTAAATAATTAAGTCCTTTCAACCAATATGTATTCTCATATTTGATTTGATTGTTCATAATAATAGCACCTTTTCCTTTCACTTGACAAGGTGTATCATTTCCCATTCTCACAAATCTACCATCATAATTCTCAAGAAATTCACATTTTCCTTTATCTCCAGTCATGTGATGTGTGCAAACACTATCAATAACCCAAATGTCATGCTTACTAACTTTAGAGACAAGTGTTGTTTCAACATACCTTTCATCCTCTTTTGAATCTTCTTTCCAAGCTACAAACACTATCTCAATATCTTCATCACTGTCAAAACCATTATCTTTATCTTTATCTTCAGCAATGTAACAAGCCTTCTTGCTATTTTCTTTGTAATCTTGATCATTCCTTTTGTCATACTGTCGGTTGCTTTTGTATTCTCGATCATCTTTTCTGTCATTAGATCTTTCATTTATTTCATCATTCTTTATGTTAGGGCATCGGGCAGCAAAGTGTCCAATCTCTTTACAATTAAAACATATCAAAGGTAGTTTACCTTTATATCTTCATTTTCCTTTGTGCAATCTCCCAACCATTAATGCTTCAAGTTCATCAAGTTCCTTATCATCATTGTCACTGTCACTATTATTTCTTATTATGTGTTTTCTACTAGATTTACTAATTTTTAGAGTAGACATAAATGCATATTCTACAGTAGGTACAACACTATTGTCAAAATTGTTCAGCTCAAAAGAAATCAATCTACCGACAAGGCTATCGATAGTAATATTATTTTCAGGTGCTACTCTCATTTCATGTATTGTAGAGAATCTTATAGAATAAATAGGCAATAAAGTTCTAGGAATCTTACTCACAATAGTGTCTTCATCAATAGTTCCACTTGCTCCTCGAATAGCATTCACAAATTCCTTGAGTCGGGTACTATACTGTGTTATGTTTTCTCCTTCTTTCATTCTCATGTCATCAAATTTTCCTCGCAAAATTTTAGCTTTATCTCTCTGTACATTTGCATCTCCTCCATAAACTAGTGTAATCTTATCCTACATCTGCTTGGCTGATGTACATGTCTTGATATCCTCAAATTCAATATTTGTAAGTGAAGAAGCAATCTCCACCATTATAACATTGTGTTCATGTTTCTCTTTCATCTGATTAACAGTCAAGGGTCCAGAAGGTAGGATGAATTCATTATCCAGGTATACTGTAATTTCATCTCCAATGCCTAATAGGTATAGTCTCATTATAATTTTCCATGTTGAGAAGTTCTCCTTGTTCAGCTTCGGTGCATCTCTCTTAGACATCTTGTGATCTTTAGCTTTAGTCCTTCAAAACTTTCCTTCTAAGCATTGTATGCTCTAATACCAATTGTTAGAATAACTGAGGGGGGGGGGGGGGGGAATNGAGGGGGGGGGGGGGGTGAATCATTTGGTTCTCAATTATCCTAAAGTACCAAATTCTCCCAGATGTATATAACAACAATTTCAAACATACAATTCAACTCAGTGGAATGTATACTATAATCTCAAACTTTAGTCATATAGTTGTTTACCGATTAGTAGTAAATAAATATTGTGACTACTGATCAATGTAGATAAAGTAATGTGTAAATAAAAATAAAAATCCACAACAATTATACACATTGACACATATATTTTTAACATGGAAACCCTACTAAGGGAAAAACCACCTGGGGCCGGTAACTTAAAATATTTCACTCTTCTGAAGTGAGCTCAGTAAAGAGCCAACCCTGTTAAAGGTTATAATGAACACTGTTAAATGTGACCTGGTTAGAGGATTTAAAATGAATAGTTATCTCTTGAACAATCATTCACTATGGGGTCAACAAGAAAACACTCAACATTTATTAGAATTTCATAATAAAGACTTTCACGTCCTACTTGGTTAAGAGATTTATCTGTAGAAATGTTTGAACTGATACAATAATGATCTGATTCGAATACAACTTTGTTTTCAGATTTTCATATCTATGCTAAGTACATAATACCTCTAATCCATTTGTTCACTTTATTTCATCTAATTCTTCATACTCTATTCTGATCAGTAATGCTCTTTCCTCTTTTGCTCGGTGATGTCTACAGAAAATGCTTGGTTCTGTCTTTAATCAGTTTGATCAGTCATGCATAAACTTTTCATGTGTGCATCATAGCGTCATGTGTTTCATAATGAATCTCTTGTCTCTTATATAGATGTCATAACTCATTTAATTTATATTCTTTATATTTTTTCACTTAATCTCCATCGTTAGTTTTTCCGCTTAAAACTTCCTCGGTAGATGTGTTAAAAACATGTTTCAATCTTCGTCGTCTGATCTTCCTTGAATTTTCATAACTGTTTGATCATCATAACAAACCTTATCATTTACCTTGGAATCATCAATTTCCAGCTCATCATTCTAGTCAACCTCGGTTTGATTAAATTGCTGGTTAATACCTTGATGTGTCGGCAATCCCTAGCTCGGTTATCACTGTGCTTGGTGTACACTATCTTTACTTGGTGCTCACTGTCTTTTGGTGTATACAAAACTCTTCATTTACCGACCTCATAAACTTTGTTTATTCCAGATATTCAATCCACAATATATGTTTGTTACCATAATGATACTTAGATAAGTTGACATCAATGCTAATACATTAACTGATTAATATCTCTCATCATATTTGTAACTCGGTTGACTATCAAAAAAATGATTTCAAACATACAATAAATTGTAGTTCATCACTAATAACTGCAAAAACACACAAATATAATAACAAACTACACTAATAACTTGCAATAGACCAGTTATATTTTCATGAAAACTTGATATCAATTTATCTTGCAATCTCAATCACAAAAGTAATCGTTGCACACAATAGCTCAAAATAGATCTTGAATGCTCAAATGAAAGTAAAAGTGTGAAAATAAATCACTTTCCCTCTATAAAATGTTAGATAAAAAGTAAGTTTCATACATCAACGATAGGAATAGTGTCATATCACTGGTTAAAATGTATCCACCAGTTGGTACTCAACCAACAGTAATAACCGCTATCAAATAGATATCAACCATAAAAGTTCAGTGTAGTCTACACATAATCTCAAAAAAAAAATCATAGAAACTTACACCATAATGTACATATAGATCTTTACCACTCTTGAATCTAGGGGATTGGTAATGGATTTGTCTTTAAGTGCTCCCCCTAAGAAAATAATATGCATAGTTCACCGATGGAATGTCCACACTTCCTGAACTTGTGGGGTTCTCAGTCAACTCAGAAGAATTCAGTTCACCTTTCTTTATTGATGTCTTATTCATATCACTTCTGACTTCATCAACACTAGCAACTTGCTTTCCTTTCCTATCCTCTGACCGATTAGGAAATTGGTTCCTAAACCAACAGTCTCTAGCTAGATGACCTATCTTATGACAGGAAAAATGTGTCATACCGGTTGACTTCAAAGGACCAGCATTACCTCTCAGAGTTTTCATCTTGAAATTTACTACTAGGCGTCCATAGTTACCACATACAAAACATGTAGTGTTGAATTATCTTTCCCTTCTAATAATATTCACTGATGTGATAGGTGACCTAGGTGCATACACTCTTGACCTACAATCTTCAGCTTTGTGTCCATATTTTTTGCATGAAAAATAGTATCCATCAAAGTTACCACCACTAGATGTACTACTAGACCTGGATCTACACCCATATGCAATATGCCCATACTTGTGACAATTATAGAAATAACCATTAAAAGAGTGAGGTTTTTTCACCGATTTTCTCCTACACACATTTGTAGTATGACCAATATTTCCATAGTTATAGCAAGTAGGTTTGTTAGCTTTATTACCTAATTTGATTGGATCTACCTTATGATCTTTTTGTGTCTCCTTAGGTTTATATTTAGAGGACTCTCTGTTCGAATGTTCCTTCTCCTGAATAACCTATATTGGTTATGTCTCATGTCTTCTTTGGATCTTTAGATGTTCATCAAGCTTTTGTGAGATTTTGTTATATTTCTTCAACTTTTCATTTTCTTGTTTCTTAGTTTTCAATTCTTTCTTCAATGACCCATTCATCCCTCTAAGCTTTTCATTCTTAGATATTACTTGAAGATTCTTTGCAACAGTATCATGCATATAACTCTGATGTAAAGAAAATTAATTTCTTAGTTTGATAAGCTCTTCATCTTTTTCTTTTAGGGAATCATCAACAATTTTCTTGGAAGCTTCTGCATTCTTATTTACATCTGTATCTTTTCCTTTTTCCTCAAGGACTTCACACATCCTAATAAACTGACATTCAAGCTCTCTTTTCAGATTAGTCAATTTTCTCTAAGACCCTTGTTCTTAATCAACACATCTATAATTGCCTCCTCAGACTCTTTAGATGTACTTCCTTCAGATAGTTGATCTATGTAATCTTCACTTTCACTCAATTTCTCAGTGAGTTCTATCCTTTTGGCAAGTGACTTCTTCAACTTTTCTTGTCGCTCAATGATCATCTTGTTTGAATTCTCAAGTTGCATCTCATACCTATAACCCTCCATGATAGTGGATCTTTTCCCCAAGCTATTAGGCTTATCACCAAGATGACCTATTCTCTAATACCAATTGTTGGAATTAACAAGTACTGAGAGGGGAGGGGGGGTGATTCAGTCCAAATAGATAGTAACCAAATTCAACCACTAGTGATCTAAATAAATGCAAAATTAATTTCCAAACTATAAAGCATATAAGTGATGAAAATACATAAAACAAATTAATATCAAGCATCCACAAATTCATCACAAATGAAAAATATATGTTCATTTGGAAACCCTTTTAAGAGGGAAAAAACCACAATGGGGATGACACCCACAAGCCCAATACTACCGTAAATGAGTTTGCCCTATTTGGAGCTGCAAATACCCTTTCTGAGGGTTCACCCTGTTAGGAGTGACTAGTACACTGTTAAGAGTACAACAAGATCAAATATGATCTACCTTGTTAGATTATTTTACACCTCAATAAATAAGTTACCCTATTAAAGGATTTACACAAAGAACTTGTTAGAGTTCACCCGATTAAGGGATTTTTCTTACTGTAACTATTAGGGAAAAACAAGATTAGTGATCTGGATGTAGCACTGATTTCTTGTCAGATCCAATAAGTTCTTTGTGGTCTTTAACTTCTCTCTTCTC
The DNA here is from genome assembly GCA_018584345.1 of Thuja plicata. Taxonomy (NCBI): domain Eukaryota; kingdom Viridiplantae; phylum Streptophyta; class Pinopsida; order Cupressales; family Cupressaceae; genus Thuja; species Thuja plicata. The sequence goes on from MU224863.1 coordinate 23,621, forward strand.
TCTGTCTATAAAATTTATGATCACAGCCTCAAATTGAAATCACAAAACCCTAATCATCCATAAAAACTCTTACAGCTTCTCTCAATAACTTAACACTTCCTTCTTTTCAATATGATCAATACCTATATATAAACATCTTCCACTGACTTAACAATGATCTTAAAATTAATTTATTGTAAAATCACCATGTGTCAAATTGATAATCTTAATAAATAAAATGATTTATCATGATTGTGTTAGCTCAAGATAAGATATGCTAGTTACTTCTCCAAAGTAGTCAAACTAGTTTTGACTTCTCCAATGCAACACCTCAAATTTGTCTTAAATGTTTGCATCCATCTGATAAATATCAAAACATTTAATGTATAACCTTTATTCCATGTCATCATATCATTAGAGATGATCACACATACTTTACTGCTCACCAATTTGTGATGTATCAACTTGTACTCGAGAACATAATAGTTCTACCTATCTTAATTACTGTAACAATAAAAACTACCTCATCACTCAACCAAATGAGTTGTTTTTGGAACGACATTGTAATCTAAGTTGGTTGAAGTTGTATCTATGATCGCTCCTCATAATTTCACTTCTACCATGATCGCCACCAAAGTGATGTTCTCACTGTCTATAGATCTTTTGGACTTAACCAATTTTCTGTAATACCTGGTTACCGATTGTATCTTCACTTCACCTGTAGTATATCATGACTATACTCACTTAGTTTCACTCACTTCACCTATATAATATCATTATTATACTCACTTAGTTGCACTATACTAACTTAGTTTCCACTTAGTTGCCATTAATGACAACTAAATAATTGAATCCTTATTACTGCACCTCAATATCCAACAATCTCCCAACACAATACCAACAAACCTCCTCTTTTTTAAGTTGATCTAACACATAAGGATTTGGTGGGGTTTCTTGAATGGATTATTTATAAGGTTTTAATTTCTCAAGAAAAGGTTCATCGTAAAATGGGAATGCAAACATTCAAGGCTCTTCCTTTAACGGCTCTTGAAATGAAGGACTCTTAAAACTTCAAATTTTACATTTAGAGGACTTAGAAGACTTACCTTGCATGAAGTGCATGAAACTTACAAATTCACACTCAGGAGGATCTTGTTCGCAAAGGTCTGAACTTATCTCTTCTTCTTTTGTAGTGATTTTTCGTTCAAGATTCTCTACAAACTATCTCCCTTTAGCCTTCATCTCTTGTTCAGAAAGGGGTCGCTTGGCTTTCCAATTCTTGCACTCTAGCTAATAAAGGCCTAAATCATTGTTTTTTTTAGCCACTCACCTTGCAAGCTCTTCTTCATACTTCCTTTGTCGTGAAGACAAATCTTTTTCATTGTTCTCTTTTGGTGCTTCCAACTCTTTTGCAACGATTTCTTCATGTTGTCTATGTTGGGCCTCCAAATGTCTTGTAATCTCTTCTTTTACAACCATCTCCATGTATTGTCTTTTCCATAATAGCATACACAATTGAAAGATTCAGTGATTTAGTTCCTCCAACTACATATCAAATCATTTTCATCTTCTACTTTCAAGAAACTATCCATCCTAACCCTACAAAAGGATTTTCAACTCTTGATATTCCAACTCATCCATATATATGGGCAGGGATGGATCCCGATTAAGACCCAAGCCAAGGTTAATAAACCTATGGCCAAGATCCAAAATCTGATCCCTGAGCTTATTTAAATCCATATTAACTAAGATGTGAATAGGGGTGAGAGGGTCAAAAGTAGATGGGACATGTTGGTAACCTGCTGCTACAAGGTTATTTTGAGTAAAAAGGACAACATCCTCAGTATGATATGGTTGATGAGGATCTTCATTGATATTATTCTTATAATATGATGGTCGGTATTCTTGTTCTCCATAAAAATTTGACATTTCTACTAATATAAAGAGAGGGAAATTAATATAGAAGATTGATTTGTTACATACCAGTACTTCTCTCTTGAAACCAATAGATTTTTATTTATAGAGCTACTAGGTGTGCATAGTGTAACACCCCAAAATTGGCACCTTACAATTTTAATCAATTTTGGTGCATTTCTTCAAATTCTCATCATCGAAGTCCTATTGTACTAGGCAAATTATCCTTCCTAATTGACTTAGTCTCAAATGCAGAAAACCTAAATTTGCATAGATCTTACACTATATTTAATTCTTAAATTTTCAAGATTTATTAGCTAAAAATCCCTATGATTAATTAATTTAATTCTAAAGTCCTAAGTGCTTTTAAATTAAATTAATCCCACCCCCTTTAGCTAATA
>MU224863.1:25964-50936 GCA_018584345.1 Thuja plicata
TAGCTAAAAATCCCTATGATTAATTAATTTAATTCTAAAGTCCTAAGTGCTTTTAAATTAAATTAATCCCACCCCCTTTAGCTAATACACATCAAAAGGAATTAAATAATTATGTGGTTATTTGAATGGATTATCCTCACTTAAATTCAATAATTCAAGATGAAGAGTCACCCATGTGGCAATAATTCATTCATTTAATTAAATAATTCCTTCAATTTTGTCTCACCTTCCTCCATGGAGATGAAGATTTAGTCGTTTCTTTCCAAGAAACTCTTCATCCTCTCTTCAGGATTTTCTATATTATGGACCTTCTTTCCTTCATTTGGAGGAGCAATTTTTAGAGTATCAAAACTATAGAAAAATATTGTCTCAATTCTCTCATGTTTTCAATATTTTATTGCATATTTAGTTTAACCTCATTTAGATTAATGGCATTTTGCATCTTAATTTAGTTTGCTTATGTATCAAATAGCTTAATTCTATTATTTCTTTCAAGCTTCTTAGATTAAAATCTGCATTTCCATTCTTAGATTATAATTGCATCTCTCATATAGAATAAATGGCATTTCAATTTTCAAAGCTTTCAAATCCTCCATTTTAGCAATGGTATATGTTTTTTGGCTCTCATTTTGAGAGTAATTAAACACCCCAACTAAATAAGAGGCAACAGGTCAATTCAATCGATATTGTGGAATGAGCAATTCATGTTCATCTTTGCAATTCGATGATTGAGCAATGAATATGTTGTGTTGTGCCTAATTTAGAGGTCAACATTCAGACACATACATTTTGGCGCCCACTGTGGGGTAGAAAATTGATTTCTGAGCTCACTCTCAAAAAAATTTCTTACAAAATTTTGTACTCTGTCGTATGGCTGTACTTCTTTGTGTATGGATTCTCGCGTGAGAATTCTGAGCATACCACATGAAGTTTTGTACTTCCTCTTGTGAATCATTGCACTTCCTTGTGGGAAGCCTTGTACTTCCTCACGCGAGACTTGGTGACAATTTTTGAAATTTCACAGTTTTTTGCAAGTAGTGTTACTATTTTTCTGATTATTCTAACATGTTGTTTCTATCTTTCTGATTTTTTTGACAACATAATAGTGGGCTGCAGGTCGCTTGATGAAGACATAAAATTTCTAATGGTTTGCTTGTAGGACAGTTTTCGAAGACCATTTTTTTTAAAAATGTTGTGCTTGTTTATTGCTTTCATCACATAGTATAAATAGGGCCTTGTTAAAATTTCTTGGGAATCTTGATAGAAAAATAGGGGAATAGGATCTTCATTACATGGAAGTGATGCACATGGATGATTCTGAGACCCAGATGTTGCTAGCATGATGGAGACCTAGGGAAGCAAGGAAAGTTAACAAACCTTTAGCACGTTTTCTTGTTAGGGGATTATGCTCTTCTCTCTTTGAGAGAATCAAAAACCCAAAAGCTTGTGAATTTGTTGGAGGAGAGTTACCTCAGTGATGAATATGTATTGTGTGTTTGGGTAAGGTGAAGAGGTAGAGAAGTATGCTCTTCTCTCTTTGAGAGAATAAAAAAATCTGACCCTTGAATCTAAGCCAAGTTTTGTGTCACCTTTAGAGGGCCTGCCAAAAGTTAAACCTCCGGGAATGACCCAAGTGAGTACACACCTATCGCCGGTGATTCCACCTCACTATAATAAAGTCTTCTTTGTTGAGTCCAAAGACTCCAAAGCCATGGTAACTTCTTTCTCAGGATTCTGACTATCATCTTGAGAAAGCCTTGTCTATTGTACTGAGTGGCGCCGCTCCCAGCCCTGCTTGCAGGGGTGTATGAATTTCAAGTGTTGGTGTGGCTGCAAGGCCCTAGCCCTATATTAGGGAAACCGAAGGTTATTTTGAATGGAATCCCACTAAAAAAATTCTTAGTTAGATGCCTACCCAGATCACCTCTGAAAGAAGACATAATCTGTGTGCAGGTAGGGGGAAGAATATCTCCCCTAGATTCTCAACATAGGTATGCACCTAGATGCTTGAGGTGGTATATGACACTGGCCCCTACTTTAAGGGTAACCTTCAAACATATATTACTGAGTCCCTGGAAACACTAAAAACACGGGCGCCCTCTCGGGGGTGACACTGTTGTGTGAGGTGTGCGCATACGCATAAGTTAGTGAGGCATGAATTTTGTCTTCTCTACCATTTTTTTTGTAGGGATAACTAAGTGTTTGTTTTGAGTCTTAAACTGTCCAATCATGATTAAACAAAGACTCCCATTATTCTGCCAAGTTGCCTTGTCCTTGGTAGAACTGTTTGCGACTAATTCTTGCGTCACTATTGTTTGATCAAAACTTTGTGCTTGTTAACGATTGCTTGTCACATTCAAACTGAGATTGCTGATCTGAACTATCATAAAACTGTTCTAAATCTAGAAATTTCGTCAGAGAATAGTCCTGACTATGTCTTGAAATCTGATTTTTGTCTCAAAAACTGAGTTGATCTATTGAAACCTAGATTTTTCTCACGCGAGATTCTAGAAACTAAGCATTTCCTCGTGTGAGCTTTCATTTTCTCGTGTGCAGTTAAGAGTTTCCTCACATGAACCAACACTTTCTCATGTGAATCTATCCTCTGGTGTCCTAAAATAGTGAGTTATTTCTCATTGACTGATGAGTTTTTCACCTGATCTGATTTTTGTCTGAGATCTAGTTGCCTGTTTCCCTATTGTCTGCAGTTTGAAACTGATTGTCTCGAGTTGCAAACCAACCGATTCTTGCTCAAACTCATTTTGTCTCTTTGTCTCTATCCTACCTTTCTATGCTTTTGTACCTTGCAACGCAATATTCACATCTTGGCTGTTCTAGCCATGCTCTCGACGATTTATGTTGGGTGCATTTCACATATTGGTTGTTCTAGCCTTTATCTCCTTTTTGCTATTTCTAGAGATAGAGTTCTGAGTTGGATCCTAAGTTCTCTCTTGTTTCATCTTTGACTATGCTTGATACAACTAGAAGCGATAACATATTTCCCATTTGTGATTCTGGAATAAGTAGAGGTAAACCTCGTAATCAATGAAGAGGTCATTCTGAACCTATTTTTCAATCTGATAGTCAAGAGGGATCCTCACATTCCTCCTTTCCATTCAGTATAGATCCCAGTCCAAATCAGAAACCAGTGTTCCAGCTATGCTATAATCCCTTGTTTCAAGATCAACATAACCCATTTCTTTTAGATCAACAAAACTTTGGAAGACCATCTACTTGGATCAACCCTATTGATGATCCTTGCTATCTTATTGATCCTTTTGATCATACCAATCCTTTTGGTCCTATCGATCTTCATGAACCTATTGATCCTTCCAAACCCATCGACCCCTTTGATCCGCCAAAAGTTACATTGGCCACGAACTCTCAGCTCGATACACACACTCACACTGAAGCCATGCACATGACACAATCCCACATCAACAACATGGGAAGCCCTTTCGATTACCTACAAGGTCAATACAGCGAGGTCCATGACCAATCTCAAAATGATCAGGGTCAACTAGGTGATCAATATCACCATCGCCCTCCTCCACATGACCAGAGTCAAGATCAGAACCCAAGCATTTATGAAATCCTCGGTAATGATGATGAGATGATAACTCAAAATGACATAAATGCTAAAAAATCTAATAAGGCTCTCATCAAGATGATGGAAATTCTCCTTGTGGAAGATAAAGAGAAAATTTTTCTAGATTTGGCAAATCAAGGGGTTAAGCTACCCTTACATTTCAAAGTGGAAACACTTGTGACTATAGAGGAAGAGACTGAGACTACCAAATTGAAAAAGATGATTCGAAATATACAAAACCAAATTAGCCAACTTGTAAAGGATAAGGACAAACCCGCACAATAATTCATGATGGTGAGCATCTATCCTTTTCCTTTTGATAGGAGTCTTCATATGCCACCTTTTCCCAAGGGTGTGGAACTCCCTAAGTATGATAAATATTTGGGTACCACTGATCCTTGGGATCATCTAAGAGAATTTGGGGCCCTATCTATGGAGTTCATTCATGATCAAACTTATTTAATGTGTCTCTTTCCCCAAAGTCTGGGTGGACTTGCCATGGAGTTGTTTTCACGACTACCCACCGACATTAAGACTTTTGATGAGATTGCAAATCTCTTTATCCAGAATTATTCTCACAACATACAACATCCTGTCAACATCAGGGACCTTTGCAATCTCAAGCAAAGATGAGGGGAGCCATTACTAACATTTCTCTAGAGATGGAGACAGCTTTGTACCAAGTATCCTTGTAAAATACCCAAATCTAAGAAACTTGACATCTTCTTGGACAATCTCACTCCTGATTTTGGGTATCAGGTACAACTTGAAGGTCCCCTCAATTTTGACAGCATGATTAAACAAGCTATGAGGATAGAGGTGTTTATGGTTAAGAAAGGGGAATTGACTTTATACAAAGACAACAAACAAGGTTCCTCCTCTTCCAAAAAAGATAAAGGGAAGTTTGTCAACAAGAATAGGGACTTTGTGAATGATGGAGTGGTTGATAATGTTACCCCGACTCCTTCAAAACTAGTTTTCAATCTTACTTCTAGTATACAAGTGATCAAAATTGCTGAAAAGGCTGCAACAAATACTCAACTACCTTCTAGATTCTCTAGCAACAAACCTTGGGCCCCTCAACCCAAGCGTGAATTTACTTCCTTGGGAGAACCGCTTGATGTAGTTTACAATACTTTGGTGCAAAAATAGATTCTCACTCATTTGGAAAAGTGTCCATATGATCCGCAACCATGACCCCATTGGTGGAACGAAAATGCATACTATGACTATCACTAGAACAAGGGTCATAAAACTTCTACTTGTCTTCAGTTACACCATAAGGTCCAAGATCTGATTGATAATGAGGTTATTTTTGTGAAGAATCATTATAAGAATTTAGATCACCAGGCATTTAAAGATCACTTTCCTCATCACAAGAAAGGTGAGTCTTCCAACACTAAGAACAACAATGCCAAGGTTAACTACGCGCATACCACTTATGACAATGTCATCAACATGATCGAACCTATCAAAGTTGAGTATTGTGATGTGATTACTATCAAAGGGAGTAGGGATGATCCTAATCCTAAGACTTAGTTTGTCTTAAGAGGCCCTAGGTCTCACTCATCTAAACCTAAATCATCTCAGGATTGCGTAAATGTCGTTACCAGATCCCGTACTAAGATCACTCTCAAGGGTCCTGACCCTCCTGCTACTACATCTGCACTGACACAACCCATGGATAAAGCTATTGATGGCCCTACCAACAAGACCAAAAAAATGGTCCCCACACCTCCTACTGCTAACTATATCATTGTCGACTAGCTACAAAGAACCAACGCTCAAATAACCATCTTTGAGCTGTTGAAGATCTCGCCTGCTCATAGGCAAATTCTAGATAAAGCCCTCACAGAGGATAATTTCCCCAAAGACATTAATCTTGATCAGTTTCAATCTATGGTGGGTCACTTTACTTCACCACACTATTTGTCCTTCTCAAAAGAAGATGACCATTCGATCAACCACCCGCATAACGCTCCTTTACATATAGAGGTCATGATTGGCAAAAAACTCATTCGCCGCATCCTTATTGATAATGGTGCTAGCCTCAACATATTCTCTATTTGGGTTGGACCTATTGAAAGAGATGTCACTTGTCAAGTGCTGGACATTCCTCTTTCTTATAACATACTATTGGAAAGACCGTGGATCCATGAAATACAAGCAGTTCCCTCTACATATTATCAGTGCATCAAGTTTCCTTTCCATGGCACAGAAGTGACAGTTCCTTCTAATATGGGCTCTTCTTGTAATATGCTCACACAATCAGCTAATATTTTTGTCCCTACTAATAGAGAATACACAGAATTCTATGAGGCCAAGCTTAGAGACATGGAACAGACTTTGAAAATCAAAGACATAGGCATGGGGGGGTATCAAATAGAACCTGTACTATCATTAGCAGCTCTACCTCCGTCTCCTCATTCTTACGGGAGACCTTCTGAGAATAATAAATCTTCTACTCCTCCTGAAATATTTTATGATGGTGCCTTTGTACGGGCTTTAACACCATTAGAAGATGAAGATGAGGAAAGAGATATTAAAGCTTAGCTTTACAAAGGAAAGGACATATCTGAACAGACTGCCCTAGCTCATGAACTAGATCCCAATAATGAAGGTCTGAAAATCATGAAATGCTTTGGATACAAAGGGAGTGGTCCAATAAGGATGAATGGTAATGGGCTAGTTGAACCTATTAAAGCTATGGGTCGAAGGATGAAAGACACAACTAGTTTAGGCTTCAAGAAGATCTCGTTCCATCTAGGGATTAACAAATTTGTACCAAAATTGGATCCTTCACCAGAACCTGAAGGAATAGCTACAGTTGACACCATAGAGGATAGCTCTGACAAGGATTGCTTTCCTTATCCTATCCCTCTAGATCTAGCAGCATTCTTTGCTGAGCCAGATGATGTCATAATACATGCCAGTACAGCCAAGGCTGGCAGTGTCTCCAATGTCGCTATTCCATTCACTTATCTGACATATGAACAATGGAAGGTGTCACAAGACCCTGGTTTCCAAGGTGAATGATACATACCATCATAGTTTCAAGAGCAATTTGTGCAAGAATAGGCTAGTTTCACAAGAACTCTCAAACCTTCATGGTGCAAACATCCCAGTCAGAGTTCAGACACAGATTCCCATGAATATGAGTTCGACAGTTTTTTAGAGGGATCCTATGAAAAGCTTCTCAACATAGGTGAAGGGTCTAGTGAAAGGTCTAATGAGTCCGATTCCATAAATGTTAATGTATCTTCTACTATGGTCGCTAGGAGTCAAATGGATTCAAATACACCTTTGGATGAGATTTCTCTAGGTCTTAGCTTACTAGTCCATGCTTTTGATGATTATACCATGAATGCACTTGAACCTGTCACTTCTCTCTCACTCCAACATCCTGAGCTAATAGACTGGAATTCCCCTTCCTCATCCAATGAAGTCCTCACATTCCAAAATGACTATGCTTTGGCCTGTTATCTTCACACTGTTAAACCTGTAACATCCTCCACTAGTGAAGAAAGTGTCAACATGACTGAGGATGATATCAAGTATCTTATTCATAAAATCAAAAGAAGAAAAAATAGGCACTCTGATGGTGAAAACCACATTGTGGCAGTATTAGAGCCAAAAAAAGTAAAAAGAATAGACGTATATGAAGGTGAAAACCTCTCAGAGGCACCTGAGGATGAGATACTTGATGTGCTTCTGAGTCATTTCCAGGAATGATCATCGGTGCTAATTGAGCTGACTCAGCCAGTAAATATGGGTATAGAAGAACATCCACACATTATTCATGTGGCTAAATCATTATCTGCAGAAGAACTCAAAGAATTCACAGATTTCTAAGGAGAAAAAGATAAACTTTGCATGGACATACTCTGACATGCCTGGTGTAGATCCTGATCTTATCATGCATCACCTGTCAATAGCTCCTGGAGTAAAACCAGTCAAGAAAAAACTTAGAAAATGCATCCACATGTGGCTCTACTTGTCAAGGCGGAATTAGAGAAACTCCTAAAAGTTGGGTTCATCAGAGAAATTGACTATGTAGAATGGATATCCAACATAGTTCCGGTGTCGAAGCATGAAAAATCTATTAGAGTCTACACAGACTTTAGGGACTTAAACAAGGCATGTCCAAAGGATGATTTCCCACTACCCAACATTGATATGATTGTGGATATGACAGTAGGGTACAAAATGTACTCCCTAATGGATGATTTCTTTGGCTACAACCAAATCAAAATTACGCCAGAAGACCAAGAAAAGACTACTTTCACTTGTGCATGGGGCACTTTCTACTGGAATGTTATGGCTTTTGTTCTTAAGAATGCTATGGCTTTTGGTCTTAAGAATGCTAGAGCCACGTATCAGAGGGAAGTCGCTACTATATTTCATGATATGATGCACAAAACAATGGAGGATTATGTTGATGACACCCTTGCTAAAAGTATTGATAGGAAAGCACATCTTACTAATCTAGGCCCTATACTAGATCATATGGAAAATTTTAGACTACATCTCAATCCTAAGAAATGTGCATTTGGAGTAACTTCCGGAAAATTGCTTGGTTATATCATCTCTGCAAAAGGTATCGAGGTGGATCCTGAAAAGGTGCAAGCTATCATGGACATGCCTCCACCTTGCAATATCAGTCAAATGAGAGGCCTTCAAGGTTGGCTTCAGTCTATCTGATGCTTCATCTCATAGCTAGCTGACAAGTCACAACCATTTACCAAAACTCTACATAAAGGTGTGACCTATGGATGGAATAAAGAATGTGAACAAGGTCTTCAACAAATTAAACAATATCTGGCTAATTTGCCTATATTAATGCCTCCTATTCATGGGAAGCCATTAATATTATACATCTCAGTGACAGAAACATCTCTAGGTGCTCTATTAGCCCAAGAATATCAAAATAATAAAGAAAGAGCGATCTATTACATCAGCAGAATGTTGGTCTCCTATGAAATGAATTATTCTGTCATTGAGAAAGCTTTCTTGGCGGTGGTGTTTGCTTCCCAGAAGTTACAACACTACATGCTTTCTCACAATAAAAAGCTCATTGCAAAAATTGATCCATTAAAGTACTTACTCAACAAAGCTTCCCTCATGGGTAGATTAGCTAAGTGGGTCATGATACTCAGTGAATTTGACATTGAGTATGTGGAAAGAAAAGCTATCAAAGGGTAAGCAATTGCAGATCAGTTGGCTAAGGCACCTATTGTAGACTATCAACCATTAAGGATCAAGTTACCAGATGAGTCCATCATGCTTCTCACACATCAGGCATGGACCATGTTCTTTGATGGATCATTCACCCAGCAGGGGTCAGGTGCCGGAATCTTGTTCATTACACCTCAGCGGTATTCATTACCAAAGGCTTAAAAAATGATGTTTCCTTGCACAAATAACACTGCTAAGTATGAAGCCTTGATTAATAGATTAAAAATTGCCATTGAATGGCATGTTGATGAGCTAAAGGTCTTTGGAGATTCACAGTTGGTTATCAATCAGGTGAATGATATCTACCAAACAAAAGATGAAAAATTGGGGCCTTATAAAAAGATGGTTGATGATCTCAAGAAATAATTTGCATATGTTACTTTCCAACAAATACCAAGGGTAGATAATAAAGAAGCTGATGCCATGGCTACTTTGGCTTCCATGTTACAAATTCCAGAAAATGACTTTTGACATGAATTCCTAGTGGAGACATTATGCTACCCTGCTTATAATTCCCCTGAATCCTGGATGATCTGTTCAGTCATTGGACATGACTCATCCCGCTACCACAATATTTAATCCTACCTTCAATACCAGATTATTCCTGAAACTTACACTCAAAATGAGAAATGTCACTTAATCCTCAATGCTTCACGGTTTGTCATCATAGCTAACGACTTATATAGGCGAGGTCTAGACGGTACCCTCCTTAGGTGTTTAGAACCTAATGAGTCCAAACGTGTATTAGTAGAGGTGCATGAAGGAGTCTGTGGGTCTCACTCAAATGGTCTAACACTGGATTGCAAACTTATTAGAGTTGGTTACTACTGGTCAGATATGGAGAAAGAATCTATACAATTTGCTAAATCTTGTAAACAGTGCCAGCTTCATGGAAATCTGATCCACACTCCTGCCAAGGAGCTCATTCCTTGCATCATCTTTTGGCCATTTCAGCAGTGGGCCTTTGACTTAGTGGGTCAGATAAATCTATCTTCTTTAAGGGGACATAAATACATCATTACTGCTACAGACTATTTTACTAAGTGGGTTGAGGCAGTGCCCCTCATCGTAGCTGATGGAAAGTTTGTGGCCATGTTTATACTGAACTACATCATCTGCAGATATGGTGTACCCTCATCAATAATCACTGACAATGGGGGGTAATTCAAGAACAAGGATCTAATAGATTTATGCACTAATTTTAGAATTATTCAGCACTGGTCTTCTATCTATTATCCCCAGGGTAATGGACAGGCGGAAGCTTCAAATAAGACTATTCTCAAGATCTTACACCGCACAGTATACAAATCTGGACAAGACTGGCATCTCTAGATTAATCCAGCTTTATGGGCTTACTGCACCAGTATATAGACACCAACAAGGGCCATGCCCATTGCTCTATTTTATGGTGCAGATGCAGTGCTTCCTATTGAGGTTGAGATTCCTACCTTGCGAGTCTCTCTGAAAGGCCTCATTACTGATGATGATATCAGAATATCTCTGCATCAAGAGCTTGAACTACTAGATGAATATCAGAAAGTGGAATTTGATCATCTCTGAGCATATCAGAGGAGAATATCTAAAAGCTACAACAAGAAGATCAGACCAAGGGAATTCCAAATGGGTGATCTCGTCCTGAGAGAGAACCCCAAGAATCAACAGCAGCAGGTCTAGAAAGGAAAATTTGAACCAAACTAGCTTGGTCCGTATGTTATCACTGTAGTATTTGTGTCTAGCGCTTACCAGCTCTCTACCATAGAGGGGGAATAGCTCAAAGAGCCTATCAACACTCTTCATCTGAAGAAGTTCTACAATTGAGATGTCTTCTGAATGCTCATGTACATACTCTATTCTAAGAAAATCCTAAAAATTGCAAAATTTCCTAAAAAAATGATTATCTTAGTGAAAACCTGGGAAACAGGCGCTTTGATGTATCTATTATCCTGGTGAAAACCTGGCAAACAGGTGCCTTGATAATACCAAAAAAATTGAAAAAATGAAAAAATACAAAAAATTTGAAAAAATGAAAAAATACAAAAAAATCAAAAAATGAAAATACAAAAAAAAAAAAGAGAAAAAGAGAAAAATGTGCCATTGATGAAAACCTAGTAAACAGGCATCATGGTAGCAAAAATAGAATTTCTGCCAAGATGGTGAAAAAATGGTAAACAGGCGCCTCTTGTTCCACCATGCTCTATCTATCGTGGCATCCCTTGGCTTTATTGCAATTTTCTCTCCTGCTTTCCTACTTTAGTTTTCTTTCCTGCTTTAGTTTGCTTTCCTGCTTTAGTTTGCCTTCCTACTTTAGTTTGCTTTCCTACTTTAGTTTGCTCGCTCATGCATTCACCCTCAGTTATTTTCAAGATTTTTCTCGACTCCACATGGATTGAAACTGGTCACACTCGGGGGCATCTTCCTGGTCTAGGGGGCATTGTCCTATCTTTTGGAGTCTCTCTCCTCTCTGCATCAGTCACCAATGATTCTTACTGAGTCTTCTTGTTGATGCCTAGATCTCACACTGATCTTTATACTTGAGAATCTCTCTCGTGTCAGTCACCAGTGATTCTTACTGCGTCTGCCTACTATCGCTATACTACTGAGATTTCTCACATCAACTCGCTATCTGCATATTTGACATCAATCCGTTCAATACTTGGGGGCGTGGCTCCCCACTTTGATCACCTCTTTGGTTTACACCCGAGTCAGTAATCTTGTCAGTTCTAAATGACAACTATCTACTGGCACAAATTGGTGTTTATCAACACCCCAATCAAACAGTGTTTTTCAACACTATCTTTGGACACATCTGTGTTTTTCAACACACATTGGACATCACAACGTAAACATCTCTCGATAGCAATCAAACACATCGCACTCACAAGCATAATGGTGTTTTTCAACACCCTAAACACATGCACATTCATAAAATTTGAAACATGCTGCGCTATGATTAAATCTTTCTTTGTATGTTGTCTGTTCTCATAGTTTTCATTGATATTTTCTTTTGTCTACTGCTTTTTGGTGTGGTTTCCATGATCCGACAACGTCAAATAAATAGGGTGTATGTGATAAGAGCTTCTGCACTAAGGTGGAAAATCCTCACATCCCTCAATCTTGTTTATTTGTACGCCAAGGGGAGGTTGGAACTATCTCCTTGACTGTTATTGCTCTGTTTGTTTACTTATGTACTCTTACTATATCAAACTGGAAACAATGTTCAGGTCATCTTGGCTTTTGTGCCCTGGTGCTTATGTTCATTTCCTACATTTTATCCGATGAAAGTCATATTTATATTCTTATGGTTGATGTGGCACCAGTAAGGATTGTATTGACTCCGATGTTCCAAAAATACTCGATGATGATAATTATGTGATGAGTCTAACAACCAATTCCTAGGGTTGCATTTAGCTTAGGCTTGCATAGCAATGGTTTTGGTGCTCTCTTCATTGTCTTCTCATTCTTTGAAGGTCCTCATCTTTTGTCCTGGATTCCTCTTGACTGCACAAGTGTTCGGTCCTTGCCCTTGATCTTCATTCACATTCTTTTGGTTAGTACCCGTCGTATATTGCAATATCCTGCATGAGATGATTAGTACCATTGCATTTCATTCATTTCCACAAAAGTGCATTTCCATACATTCATTTGCATTTACATATCCATAAACATGTGCATCCATTATAAGCATAAATCAAATCATACATAGCATTTATCCATCTAAATCAATAAAACATGTACAAAAACATTTGCATATTCATATATGGAATACGTTTCTAATCTATACATCTAATCATATAGGAAACAGCTCACAAGACATTCAATTTTAAAGCAATATATAAACAAGTACAATAATGCCAAAATTGAGCTCATATATATCAATCGATCCAATGTACAAGGGTGCTACTCAAGCACAATATATCAAAATGGTGGTACAATATATATCAAATGTCTCATCTAGCCACTCCCACCTAGAGGAGGTGGAGGAGGTAGCATGGCCTGCTACTGAGGAGGTGCCTGTGGAGTGGTCCGTACCCCAGCATACTCTGAAAATGGTGGAACCTAGTCCGCTACCTCAAGAACTGCAATCGTGTATGCAGCATAATAATAGGTTGACTGAGAAACCTCATATCTTGCCTCTGCCTATGCTCTGGCTAGTGCCTCCTATAGTCCCCGGATCTTTCAATCCCGCTCGGTCACTCAGATCTCCTGGATGACCACCTATGTACAGTAGTCAACCTGCTCCCTCTGTACCTACATCACTCTCTCCTAGCTCTTCCTAAGAGCCTCTTGTAACTATGCCACCTAACCTCCTGCCTGTGTATTAGCGATAATAGTATCATCCATAATGGTATCCTCCCCCTGCTTAGTGGACCTCTCCTGAGTACCACTACTCCCTGCACCTATGTCTGATCCCATCTGTCTAGGAAGAAGGGGACTCAGCCTAGTCCTCAGCTATACTCTCTGCTATGGTGGTACCTACTATGGTGGTGGCTATGGTGGTTGTTGTTCCTGCTGTGGTGGTAGCTACAATACCTGCTACTACAATGATGGTTGTACCACCTGTTATACCTGTGGGCCCATGCCAACAGGATCTGTAAATCTTGGGAATGGGTGTGCCAAGATGTGATCTCTATATTTAGGTGTCATCCTTGCATTCGTCACCCCTGCTAAATAATCCCACCTGGTTGGTGGCACCCATGCATCTATCATGCTCCTACCTCGGTCTAGCTGCCACTGCCAGCCCTTCTTTGTCTCATCGATCAAATCACGCATATGTGCGGTACTCCTAGGAGACATTCTATGGTCTCCCAAACCATCATAGGACCCATGTTAGTAGGAAGTGCTCAATGATGCTGATAGTGCACTTGATCAAAGGATGCAAGCAAAACATATGTGGTAGCTCATGTCGTGCATCATCCCAAACCTCTATGGTTATCTATGGCCTCCATATAAATGATGTCATATCATCTAGCTATGACCGCCACTTATCTATCTTATCCAGTGATGGCTGAGTCATAGGACCTGCATACCTATAAATATATGGCTCTAAAGGCTGTCGAGTATCATGAAAAATCAGCCAACATATTGGAAGGTGCTCCCAAGCCCAGATTTGTAGAACCACAACTCCCGCCACCATGGTCCGTGCGCTCTGATACACAATCTCATGCATCTCATGGTACATCTATGCGAGGATGCACTCGCCCCATCTGAATCTCACTACTGGTCTGGCTAACATCCACTGGAGCATGCCTCCCCAGCCACACTCCAATCCATGTTGACCCCGATCTGACACCAGGTGGCAACTTGAGAACAACGCCAAGACAACTGCCAATGTATGATCTACACCGTACCTGCTCGTCAGATCCTCCCAAGAGATGGATTGAGCCATCACTAGATCATCCTGGAAGATTGCTCTCAATGCAAGTGTGCCTACTCTCGGCTGGGTATCGTACTCCATGCGAGCCCCATGGAATGGTACTCTCAGGATCCTGTATATGTCCTCAAGAGTGACTGTCATCTACCCCTATGACAAATGGAAAGTGTTTGTCTCTGAATGAAAACACTCGACAAGTGCACCCAATAGACCGTGATTTACCTGAATATCGGGTACATCAAAAAGATATGATAATCCTAGCCCGTCGAGATGGGCACCATCAGCATCCGTCAGTCTCTATAGCAGCTCACCCATGATAGGATGATGAGACCGGAATGCAATATCAGGGAATTCAACTTGCAAAGAAAGCGATGACATTTGATCAGTATCTCAACATGATGATTTTTCAAAGCAATGACATCAAATACAGCTATGGATCTATCCTAAACACAGTTCTGGAGCATTCTAATTGGCTGATTCTATGACATAATGGATGACAACTTTCTAGATAGTAAGTAATTCCCATGTGAGGAAAATCTTTTCCTGCGTGAGATTTCTATTTCGCGCGAGATAGGATCTCTCTTCGTGCGAGATTTCATCACTAGGGATGAATTCTCACATGGCATCGTCGCGCACCTTGCGCACTCTTGCGGAGGAAGCCCTAACCTGTGTGAGGAAACCAATTTCTCATGTGAGGGGCGACCTTGGCCGGCGCGAGGAAACTATTCCCTCACGCGAGAATTGACCTAAGTGGACTTAAAAGCTTTAAAAACATGCTAAACAATCTACAAATCGATAAAAATTTGAAATGCAAGATGGTTTTTTGATTACTTATAGGTGCGTCATACTTCGGTGGCCGGTTGTGTCATTGGGAGTGCTTGAATCAATGTGTATGCATGGGAATGCTATCAATATAATCTTAGGCCCTCACCATCTTTAAAGTCAAAAGTGAATAATGATTTGAAAATGACCCCTCCAGGCCTTATATAGCTTTTGATCTAATTTTCAAAAGTGCTCTATTTTCCGCGAAAATTGCACCCTTGGCTAAATCGACCGTTCTAAATCCATTTTCGTGATTGAAACTGAAATCTGACACTGCTAAGTAGCTCAAAATTGCATTTTAAAATTTTGGGACCAACGTGCTCCGACGCTTGTGCAGTCATCTTTCTGACATCACTTTCTTGTCAAAATCATCTCTCGTCCTCATTTTATTGGCTTCTGTAATCTTTTCATCCAAGTCAACTCTAGTCAATCCTAGTCAAACTTGGTCAACTATGGTCAAACCTAATCAATAGGATCTCCCGATCGCTCTAAATCGATTCTACCTTCTCTTGATCTATCTTTGCATTCCTCTAGATCTTTGATCTTACTTCTATCTGCAATATTTTGTTGTCGATCATCTTTCTGTTGTGTCATCTTTTAATTTCGCTCCCGAGGGGGCAGGATGATTGCATCATTGAATATTTTAGCATCATTCTCAAATCGGTCTGATCTGAATCAAAAGTACCCATCGCTAGGGGCATCTCATCACTTGGGGCATATTCAGTGTTTCATACCTTATGGTCAAAATTGGATATTCCATGATCTTTAATCTCTAGGGGCATCTTGATGTCTCGCATCTTGTCATCTTGTCATCTATCTTTCTAGGTATCTGAGCTATCTAACTTGGATCCTCAAGGATTATGCTTCGTTCTAGAGATAGTCCTAAAAACCTCTATTGACTATCTTTTGGGACATGTATCGGGGCAATCTAACCCTGACTCCTGAAGGTTGAGCCTCATTCTGGGGACAGTCTTGTGAAAGATGTTGATCTAACCAGTGTCTGGGAAATCTAACCTAGATATTGGGGGACTAAGCTTTATTCTGGACATGATTCTTGAAATCTCATTGGGTATTGGGGCAATCTAACCCTAATTCTTGAAAGTCATGCTTCGTTCTGAAGACAGTTCTCAAAAGCTCTTTTCGACCATTATCTGGGCAACCTAACCCGGATCTCAATGGGCTAACCTTCATATTGGGGCAATCTAACCCTAACTCTGGAGATAGTCCTAATCTTCATCAGCGATCAACAGACATTGGGGCAATCTAACCCCGATTTCAATTTTCTCTCAATTGGTATTTGGACCGTTGTCTTCACAATCTAACTTAGACTTCAAAAAATCATGCTTCATTCTGAAGATGGTTCTGCTTCTTGATTTGATCAGTGTCTTGGTAACCTAACCTAGACTCCTGAAATCTTCATCTATCACATCAGACTATTCTTTGAATCAACGTGTTGTTCGCACATCAATTCAAAGAGGGGCAAAATGTAACACCCTAAAATTGGCACCTTACAATTCTAATCAATTTTGGTGCATTTCTTCAAATTCTCATCATCGAAGTCCTATTATACTAGGCAAATTCTCCTTCCTAATTGAGTTTAATTGACTTAGTCTCAAATGTAGAAAAACTGAATTTGCATAGATCTTACACTATATTTAATTCTTAAAATTTCAAGATTTATTAGCTAAAAATCCCTATGATTAATTAATTTAATTCTAAAGTCCTAAGTGCTTTTAAATTAAATTAATCCCACCCCCTTTAGCTAATACACATCAAAAGGAATTAAATAATTATGTGGTTATTTGAATTGATTATCCTCACTTAAATTCAATAATTCAAGATGAAGAGTCACCCATGTGGCAATAATTCATCCATTTAATTAAATAATTCCTTCAATTTTGTCTCACCTTCCACCATGGAGATGAAGAGTCAGCCATTTCTTTCTAAGAAACTCTTCATCCTCTCTTCAGGCTTTTCTATATTATGGACCTTCTTTCTTTAATTTGGAGGAGCAATTTTTAGAGTATCAAAACTATAGCAAAATATTGTCTCAATTCTCTCATGTTTTCAATCTTTTATTGCATATTTAGTTTAACCTCATTTAGATTAATGGCATTTTGCATCTTAATTTAGTTTTCTTATGTATCAAATAGCTTAATTCTATTATTTCTTTCAAGCTTCTTAGATTAAAATCTGCATTCTTAGATTATAATTGCATCTCTCATATAGAATAAATGGCATTTCAACTTTCAAAGCTTTCAAATCCTCCATTTTAGCAATGGTATATGGTTGTTGGCTCTTGTTCTGAGAGTAATTAAACACCCCAACTAAATAGGATGCAATAGGTCGATTTAATCGATATTGTGGAATGAGCAATTCATGTTCATCTTTGCAATTCAATGATTGAGCAATGACTACGTTGTGTTGTGCCTGATTTAGAGGTCAACACATAGTGGATCATTCCTCTAAAGGGAAAAAATACTAATTTTCACACCAAAAATCAGAATTGTGTGGAAAATCTTGGACTAGAATAGTCCAAAGTGTCCCACTAGGCGTGCCAAAAACTATTGTCACAGGGATTTGCACCTGAGAGCTAAGTTCAGAAACTCAGCAATCCCATGTAACATAGGAACATATTTGATCTTGTGGATTTCTCATTATGGAGATGAAACTCAATATTATAGGTCTACTCCCCTTTAGATATCCTCAAACTAACCTGGTTGGGAAAAGGGATAAAAGGAAACTTGTACTTTCAAACCTATACTAATAGGTGATACACCAAAGAGATAAAACTTCCAATGATGATGAAAAATCACAAAATTACTCAACTAGGAAGACTATATAATCTCACAACTCAGCTAGACACACTTGCAAAATAGATTCTTATGAAATTTCCTAGTTTTCAAATGCTTTAAAAAGGGAAAAACAACTTGTTGTATCCATAATTTTGCAACACCAGAACATTAAACACAATCACAGACCTACACTATAGAATGTTAATCTCTTCATTTAGTATTGAAGGAACTTGGTAAAATGAAGGAAAAACACAACATTTCAATCAAATAGTTCATAAACAATACTTAAAACCCAAAAATTGAGAAGGAAACAAGCTTCTATTATTGATTAATTAGGAATCTCTGCAATAGTACAGTATGAGATCAATACAATATATGCCTATATTTGCAGTAGAAAATATTGGCAAGAAAGGAAGAACTATATAAATAATTATAATACAAAGCCCTATAGAAAGGGCTCAATCCAAAAAGAGGTGGAACTAAGCTTTAACTGTCCTTGAACTGAACTACAACTCAAACTCCACCTTTAATTCTCCTCCAAATTGTAAAATATTTCATCGGATCAATCTCGTATGAAAATCCCAGAAAATAGATGCTAAGTTGATGATAACCGAAATGCCAAAATTCAATGCAAGACATTAAATTAGTTAATGGATTGTATTGTCATTGATTTCAACTTGATATAATCTAATTGGTTATATACATAAGTTTCAAGACTTTAAAGAACCCAAAAGATAAAGGATATGTTGTCATTAATACATAAAAGTTCAGTATTCACAAAGTGACAACAAACACTGACAGATAGTGCACACTGACGGAAAGAGAACCCCGAGAAGAAAGTCACAGTGATACCCAAGCAAGAAACCTGACAAGCATTACTGATGAGTAGAATCACAAGAATTACCAATGGACAGAACAACAATGTTACCCGACGAAAAGACAACCCCGACGGAGATACCCGAGGAGAACTAAAGTTTTAACCGAAGCTAACAAGGAGTTAAACACCAAAAAGAAATGAAGTTTAGAAATGACAAAATACTTAGCTAGCAAGAGATAAAGAAGAAGTAACTAGTTGTTAACATTGTTTTCATCGACAAGATAAATCCAAAGATAAGTGAAAGATTTAAAGTTGTTTTATTCCAGTTGTAAAAGAGATATCTACGAAATAAAATGGGAGTAAATCTTTAAAGCAAGATTGGCTAAGATTGTGGATCACACCAAGAACAAGAAAGTCAAGAATTGAAAAATGGTGAAATCATGTCTATAAAGATACAACCTAATTCATTATGAATTAGGGGAGTGAAGAGAGAAAGAGGATGTTGAAGAGAAAATGGTGAAGAACAACTTCAATCAGACCTGATCAATCAAGCTAAAGAACAGATCTATATTTTTATAGACATCGAGCAACAGAGCACAACATCACTGAGCAGAAATAAGTGGAGCAAAGGTATTGAAAAGACACATTGATCAGAAAGGTATAATGAGCTTACAATAGATCTGAAAATTTGCAAGTCTATAGTTGTATATGTGAATAGATCATTTACTGTTCCAATTTAACCATTGGATCAGAAAGTCTCTTAACTGAGCAGGACTTAATAATCCATTCTATTTTGAGATACATCCCAAGGAGTATCAAAAAGTTTGATCATGAAGATAGCATAAGATGCCAAATACCATTTGACAAACTACACTGGGTTTGGTCATAGAAGGTAGCATAGAGATGTCAGATATCAAGTGACAAACTATTCTATTTAAATCCTCTAACAAGGTCACACCTAACAGTGTGTTTATAACTTTTAACAGGGTTGGCTCTTTACCGAGCTCACTTCATAATAGTGAAAATTTTGGGTTTCCAGTCCCAAGTGGTTTTTCCCTTAATAGGGTTTCCATGTTAAAAATCTATGTGTCAAATGTGTTTATGAGTCATTACTTTAGTGTTTTGCATTACACATAGCTAAATCTGGATTGATCGGTATACACTAAGTAATTTACTATATTTTGGTAAATGAAAGACTGTTAATCAGTAAACAGTAAGAATAAGGTTTAAAAGTGAACTCCGAGAAATAATTATTTGATAAGTTTATTTCAAGGCATTCATCTTATAGGACTAAAGATAACTAGAGGCTTAATATTGTGGTACTAAGTTTTTGGGTTGATTTATTGGAATATTTTTGAGGCCACTGATTCACCCCCCCCCCCTTCCCCCCCCTTAGTTATTCTAACAATTGGTACCAAAGCTTGTGTGCTTAGAAAGGGAGTTTAACAACTCAAGCAAAAGATCATAAGATGAACAAACGAGATGTGCCCAAGTTGAACAAAGACAACTTTGCATCATGGAAAAGTAGAATAAGAATCCACCTATCATGTATTGGTAATGATGTTACCCAACACCTAGATACTAAATATGTGTTGCCTACAGGACCTCACATGCTTGAGAAATTAAGAGAAAAGAATGAGCATAGTTGCATGATGATAGAGCTTGCTTCCTCACTCTCCAATGCTGAGTTTGAAGATGTTGAAACCTACACCTCTGCAAAGAAAATGTGGGATAAATTAAAGTTGGTACATGGAGGAGATGCTAATGTACTAAGAGCCAAGGCAGAAATCCTAAGAGGGAGGTTTGATGACCTAAGGATGAAAGAAAGAGAAAATATCACTCAGTATAGCTACAGAATCAAAGAGGTAGTCAATTCTATACAAGGATTTGGAGGTGTACTTGAAGAAGAGATAGTGGTAAGTAAAATCCTAAGAACCTTACTTCCTATATATGCTATTAGAGTATTTTCTATACAAGAAATGAGAGCAGTTTCAAACAATATTGTTACTCTAGATAGTTTGATTGGTAGACTAATTTCATTTGACATTAATAACTTTGATAATAGTGTCTTACCATATATAGAGTCTGCATTCAAATCTTCTTTGAAAATAAGTCAAGTCATAAACACACTATGAGGAATGATAGTGAAAGTGATAGTGATTATAAAGATCTTGATGAGATTGAAGCACTAATGGCTAAAAGATTGCAGAGAGGCAAAGGCATATACAAAGGTAAATTACCACTTGTATGTTTTGATTGTAAAGAGGTTGGACACTTTGTAAGCTCATTATACCTTTCTTATTCTCAATCATCAGTGTTCTTGCACAATCAAAAAGTAAACATCTAGTGTTTATTGAATTACTTATAGTTCTCATTCTAGCCTTCTTGTCTCCTATGATATGATTCTGTAGATGATGTCTTCTGACATACTTGGAAAGTTTTGGTTAAGCTCTGTGTTCATCATTTTGATCAACATCTTAACCTTCATTTTGATCTTCATCACTCAGAACATCATCTTGAGGATTTTCTTGATTTTTGGTAATTGCAGCCTGATGCTCGAGTGTAATTTTCTATTGCTCAGGAGAGATACATTGTTTCTTGGGTAGAGTATCAGTTTATTTTGTGTAAACAAACCTATTGTAGTCCTTTGGCTCTTTTCTTCTTTCCTTATCATTCTTTTCTACAAATTCATCTGTTTTCACATTTGCACTTTCAATGATCTTGTTAGATGACTTGTTAAGACACTTATAAGCCTTTTTTTTGGTGGAATACCCTAGAAAGATACCTTCATCACTTTTGGAGTCAAGCTTTCCATTTCTATCATCTTTCAAAATATAACATTGACTACCAAAGATTTTGAAGTAACTTACATTGGGTGTGTAACCATACCAAAGCTCATAGGGTGTCTTCTTTGTGTTCAATTGTACTTTGTTTAATGTGTAGACAATAGTACTGACAACTTCCCTCTAGAAATTTTGAGTAATTGTTTTCTCAATCATCAATGTTCTTGCACAATCAACAATGGATCTATTTCTTCTCTCGGCAATTCCATTTTTCTATGGTGTTCTTAGTGCAAAAATTGTTAGAATAGTCCAAAGGATAACTGAGAGGGGGGGGGTGAATCATTTATCAGCTACTTAAATTCTTTTCTTTTCTTAGATACAATTAACATAAATTAAATGAACATTCATATAACACAATAGAGAACACAAAAATTTTGGTTACGGGGAAACCAAATAGGTAAAAACCCCGGTGGGAATTAGCACCCACAAAGAACTGTACTTGAGTATAATTATCCTTGTTAAGAGATCTTGCAACCCTGTTAGGAGTTTTTCTTTACAATGCAATAAGTATAGAGACCTGGTTAAAGGTCGGACCCTATTAGGACTCTTTTACAAGTAACCCTATTAGGGGTGAGGACTCACTGTCCAAAAGCTCACTGCTAAAATGATGAAGGCTGCAACCTTTAGTAGAACAGATATACACTATATCTGATAGATGAACTGTTTGAGTAGACCTACTGTCTTGATTAGTTCCAGTGTGTTGTATACTTCCACTTCTTCTTCACATAGATCTTCTCTTGATGAATGGAATGTCTCTACTATCCCAAAACAATAGACATTTTGTCCTACACTTTTTATGTCTTTATTCTTCTCATTCACACTTGGCGTTCATCAAATGAACTACTATAAGTATCTTCTCCAAAGGATGTGATCTTCATCAGCTCTAGGAGTCCCTTCAATAATTCTTTAGTCGGCCACATCATCCATGCAACCTGATTAGAAACACGCAACTCATACTGAATAGATGCGGCACTTCACAAAGTTGGCTCCATCAAATTAACTCCAACTTCACAATTCTTATAGAACATGTTTGGAGCCTTTAGATAATTATATTTAACTCATAAATAAACATGAATACAAACACGCATATCCTGAAGATAGGAAAAACCCAATAAATAATGTAATTACGTTAGCTCTTCATAGATAGTCTTCAATCTCTGTAACTGTCATAACTGATTAACATAACTCAACTAAAACTTCATATCTAACTCGGTGTGAATGCACATAGCATCTAGAACATGTATACACCATTTAAATGAACACGCATAGCTCTAGAACATCTATACTGATAATTGCATATGGAACACTGCTGTATATTATATGTTGTCATCAATGACAAACATATGATTAATTATTTGTAAAGAAGCAAATCTCCAACAATCTCCCCCTTTGACATTGATGGCAACATATGATATCATCAACTCAAAGTGTCTTCCTTCTTTTTACAATCTTCGCAATATCCTCATCAAAAGTTCCTCTTCACTGCTATTGCTCTGTATACTCCCCCAGAGTATATGCTCCCCCTTACTAATACTCCCCCTTTGACATCAATGACAAAGGGTGTTAAACACCATTAAGCACAGGTACTACTCCAAAAGTAGAGTAGTCAACCATTCATCAGTCACCAAGGACTGATGTTCTTGCTCCAAGTTCTAATCAGACTCAGGAAAGGGAATTACTCCCAACTTCTCCCTGAGATACTCAAAAGTATCTTTTGATAATGGATTTGTAAAAATATCTGCTAATTTTTCTTTAGTGCTCACATAATCCAACTTTACTTCTCTATTTGCAACTTTTTCTCTTAGAAAATGGTATTTTATCTCAATGTGTTTTGTCTTTGCATGCATCACAGGGTTCTTTGACATATTGATAGTACTAGTGTTGTCATAGTGAATAACAATAGGATAATCAATCTAAATACCAAAGTCTTCAATCATCTGTTTGATCCAAACCATTGTTGAACAATTAAATGTTGTTGCAACATACTTAGCTTCTGCTATTGATTGAGAGATGCAATTCTTCTTTTTACTTGTCCAAGTGACCAATCTGTCTCTAAGAAATATTGCTCCTCCTAATGTACTCTCTCTGTCATCAACACAACCTACCTAATATGCATCTATGTACACATGAAGTTGTATATTCTCTAAGTTAGGATACCATAAACCATAGTCAATAGTCCCTTTTAGGTATCTAAATATTCTTTTTATTTCCATTAGGTTATTTTACTTGGGTTCAACTGCAAATCTTCCAACAATACCAACTGAATTAGAAATATCAGGTCTAGATTGGGTAAGATATATGAGTTTTTTGATCATAGACTTGTATAGGGTCTTGTCAACTGCTATGGAATCATCATATTTAGAAAGCTTGCTTCCTGTTATCATGGGGGTGCTTACTGGTTTGCAATCTTCCATCTTGAAAGTATTCAATATCTCCTTCACATACTTAGACTGATGTATGAATATGCCTTTGTCTGTTTGTTTTACATTCAATCCAAGAAAATATTTGATAGGTCCAATCATGCTCATTTAAAATTCACTTTTCATTTCTTTGGCAAATTCTGCACTGAGTTTGTCATTACCTCCAAAGATAATGTCATCAACAAAAACAGAAATGAGTAGTAATCCTTCATCTGTCTCTCTTATGAATAAATTATAGTCTGCTGCTCCTTTTCTGAATCCTATCTTTGTTAAATAACCATCAAGTCTCTCATACCACACTATTGGGGCTTGTTTAAGTCCATAAAGTGCTTTCTTTAATCTGCATACCATGTCTGGTTTATCTAAAAGTTTAAATCCTTCAGGCTACTCTATGTATACTTCTTCCTTCAAGTCACCGTTTAGAAAAGCTGACTTGACATCCATTTGGTATACCTTAAAGTTATTGAATGTTGCATAGGCCAAAAAAAACTTTGATAGCTTCAAGTTTTCTCACAGGGGAAAATGCATCAGTGTAATCTATTCCTTCTCTCTGTGCATATCCTTTACATACTAATCTTTCTTTGTTCCTTAACACTGTGCCTTCTTCATTCATTTTGTTCCTAAATATCCACTTTGTTCCAATCACATTCTTGTCATGAGGTCTAGGGACCAGTTCCCATGTTTCATTCTTGATTATTTGATCTAATTATTCTTGCATGGCACTTTTCCAATCTGAATATTTGTACGCATCTTCAACACTTAAGGGTTCAATCTGTGAAAGTAAGCATACCTCTTCATTAACGGTTGAACCTTTTTCTCTAGATCTTGTCAAGAAAAATGCCCTCTGATCTCCAATGATATCTTCCTTAGAGTGGCATTTGGATGTGTATCTTGAATTCTTAGGAGTGATACTTTCATCTGTAATCTGTGATTCTTCTTCACTTGGTTTAGGGTTGTTACATGAAACATCAATACAGTCAAACATTTCTTCAATAAATGTGTCCTTATTGATGGGTCTGGGCTCATCTTCAATCATGGGAGCATAGTCATAATATCTTTCTTGAATCATAAACTTCTCAT
>MU224863.1:52466-63591 GCA_018584345.1 Thuja plicata
ATTTCTTCTAGTTCTATATCCACTTCTTCATTATTACTAGAGCTTCTTATGGATTTCTTGCTGTGGACTGAGGCTTTGAAAGTTGTCTCACTTTTGGGTTCTGTCTTCAATCTTGATATCTCAAATGCAGATATTTTGCTGATCAAAGTATCTCTCTTGAAGTCTTTTGAAAATTGCATAGTATCATCTAAGATATCGATCTTTCTCTCATAGTCTGCTATTAGTGTGGTCATTAGTTTGTCCATTATATCATCCTCTGAAATTTCTCCACCATTGTTCCTGATACCTGAAACTGCTTCATTAATTCTTTGATTGTAGGCTCTGATGTTTTCTTCAGGTAGCATCTCTAAGTTGTTGTACCTTTTCTTCCATGTCTTTCTGCATGCATTATTTTCTTGGATGTCTCCTTCAAACATATCTTCTAAGTATTTCCAAATAGAGTATGCTTTATCTGCCTTCTTGATCTTAGAAAATTCACTGTCGGATAGGGCATTGATGAGGGCTTCTTTGGCGATTGCATTATGAGTGAATACTTCCTTTTGTTTGACTGTAGAGTCATCTTCTGCAAGGTCTTTCAAGGTGGGAACTTCAATTTATTGAGTGGAAATCTCATAGATCTCAAATCCAACACACTGAAGATGTGTTATCATTTTGTTCTTCTAGTCAAGATAGTTTTCTCCATCAAACTTAGGACTCTCTTTCCTCAAGTATGCCATCTGATCTACCTTAAGCTGTTAGGATATCTCTCCAAGGTACTTGGCTCTGATACCAATTGTTAGAATAGTCCAAAGGATAACTGAGAGGGGGCAGGGTGAATCAGTTATTAGCTACTTCAATTCTTTTCTTTTCTTAGATACAATTAACATAAAGTAAATGCACATTCAGATAACACAATAGAGAACACAATAATTTTGGTTACGGGGAAACCAAATAGGTAAAAACCCCAGTGGGAATTAGAACCCACAAAGAACTGTACTTGAGTATAATTATCCCTATTAAGAGATCTTGCAACCCTATTAGGAGTTGTTCTTTACAATATAATAAGTACAAAGACTTGGTTAAAGGTCGGACCCTGTTAGGATTCTTTTACAAGTAACCCTGTTAGGGGTGAGGACTCACTGTCCAAAAGCTCACTGCTAAAATGATGAAGGATGCAACCTTCAGTAGAATAGATATACACTATATATGATAGATGAACTCTTTGAGTAGACCTATTGTCTTGATTAGTTCCAGTTTTTTGTATACTTCCACTTCTTCTTCACATAGATCTTCTCTTGATGAATGGAATGTCTCTACTATTCCAAAACAACAGACATTCTATCCTGCACTTTTTCTGTCTTTATTCTTCTCATTCACACTTGGTGTTCATCAAATGAACTACTATAAGTATCTTGTCCAAAGGATGTGATCTTCATTGAATCTAGGAGTCCCTTCAATACTTCTTTAGTCAACCACATCATCCACGCAAACTGATTAGAAACACACAACTCATACTGAATAGACATGATGCTTCACAAAGTCGGCTCCACCAAATTAACTCCAACTTCATGATTCTGATAGAACATGTTTGGCGCCTTTATATAATTATCTTTAACTCATAACTAAACATGAATACAAACACACATATCCCAAATATAGGTGCAACTCAAGAAATAATGTAATTATGTCATCTCTTTATAGATAGTCCTCAATCTCTGTAACTTTCATAACTGATTAACATAACTCAATTGAAACTTCATATCTAACTCGGCGTGAATGCCCATAGCATCTAGAACATGTATACACCATGAAAATGAACATGCATAGCTCCAAAACATCTATACTAATAATTGCATATGGAACACTATTGTATATTATATGTTGTCATCAATGACAAACATACAATCAATTATTTGCACAGAAGCAAATCTCCAACAAAAACATGTCTTTTAATTCCATGCTCATTACAAAAATTAGTGAATTCTTCTGAAGTAAATTCTCGTCCTCTATCTGACCTTAAGCATTTCAATTCCTTACCATTTTTTTTTCTACCATAGCCTTATACCATTTAAATATCTTGAATGCTTCTGATTTATCTTTTAAAAACATAACTGTCATCATTCTAGAATAATCATCTACAAAAAGAATGAAATACATATCTCCATAGTATCTCTTTGTCCTCATGGATACACATAGATAAGTATGGAATAATTCTAGAATGGCATTAGATGTATGGGTTTTACTCTTGAAACTAGACTTTTCCATCTTACCTTTTTGACAATTCTTGCACATGATATGCTCGAGCTTAGACATGCTCGGTAAGCCTATGACTTTTCTTTTATTGCTTATCTTTATCTTTTTGTCAAAATTCACATGACACAATCTCTTTTTCCACAACCATATGTCTTCGTTTCTAGCCATCAAACAAGTGGTGTTAATGTCATCAAGATATTAACACCAAGATAGAAAATGTTACCTTTTGTCTGCTCACCAGTTTTGATCAACCTTAATGATTCATTGAAGATCTTTGCCTTCTTATTGTCAAATTCTAATCGGTGACCTATATTGTTTAGCTATGAAACACTTAATAGATTATAATTCATTCCTTTTATCCAGTAAGAATTTTTACATTTGATCAGGTTATTCAACATTATATTTCCTTTTCCTTCAACTGGACAAGGTGTATCATTTCCCATTCTTATTGAACCACCATTATAGTATTCAAAAGTTTCAAACTTTTGTTTATCACCAGTCATGTGGTGAGTGTAACTACTATCTATGATCCAGACATCATTCTTACTAACCTTATATATGAGTACAGTTTCTAAATACCTTTCTTCTTCTTCGTCTGATTCATTCTTCATGGCTACAAATACCATCTCAGTGTCTTCTTTAGATTTGGTGTCAATATCATCAGCTCTGTTCTCAACTAGGCAACAAGATTTCTTCCCTTTGTCCTTGTAGTCTCGGGTATCTCTTTTGTCAGATTTTTGGTTTCTTTGGCAATCTCTGTTATCACCTCGATCAAACTTATTTTCATATGTTATGTCATTACTTCTATCATCTTTTCTTCTGTTAGGACATCTTGCAGCAAATTATCCAACCTCTTTACAACTAAAACATACAAGTGGCAATTTACCTTTGTATCTACCTTTGCCTCTTTGCAACCTTCTTTCCATTAGTGCTTCAATCTCATCAAGTCCTTGATCCTCATTTTCACTTTCACTGTCATTCTTAATAGTGTATTTATGACTTGACTTGATTATTTTCAAAGAAGATTTGAATGCAGATTCTATTGATGGTAAGACACTATTATCAAATTTATTCATCTCAAATGAAATTAGTCTACCAATTAGACTATCTAGAGTAACTTTATTGTTTACAACTACTCTCATTTCTTGTATATAAGATACTCTAATAGAATATACAAGCATGTAAGGTTCTTAAGATTTTACTTACCATTGTCTCCTCTTCAAGTACACCTCCAACTCCTCAAATAGCATTGACTACCTCTTTTATTTTGTAGCTACACTGAGTGATATTTTATCCTTCTTTAATCCTTAGATCATCAAACCTCCCTCTTAGGCTTTCTTCCTTGGCTCTTAGTACATTAGCATCTCCTCCATGTACTACCTTCAATTTATCCCACATTTTCTTTGCAGAGGTGCATGCTTTGACATCTTCAAACTCAGCATCGAAGAGTAAGGAAGCAAGCTCTATCATCATGCAATTATGCTCATGCTTTTCTCTCAATTTCTCAAGAGTGTGAGTTCTTATAGACAACACATATTCAGTATCAAGGTGTTGAGTAACATCATTACCAATACCCGATAGGTGGAGTCTTATTCTGCTTTGCCATGATGCAAATTTGTCTTTATTCAACTTGGGCACATCTCATTTGTTCATCTTGTGATATTTTTCTTGAGCTGTTAAACTCCCTTTCTAAGCACACAAGCTCTAATACCAATTGTTAGAAATAACTGAGAGGGAGGGGGTGATTCAGTGGCTTCAAAAATATTCCAATAAATTAACCCAAAAAATTAGTACCACAATATTAAGCCTCTAGTTATCTTTAGTCCTGCAAGATGTATGCCTTCAAATAAACTTATCAAATAACTACTGCTTGGAGTTCTTTGTTAAACCTTATTCTTAATGTTTACCGAAAAGAAGTCTTTCATTTACCAAAAAATAGTAAATTTCTTAGTGTATATCGATCAATCCAGATTAGTTATGTGTAATGCAAAACACTAAAGTAATGAATCATAAACACATTGACACATGGATTTTTAACATGGAAACCCTGTTAAGAGAAAAACCACTTGGGACCGGTAACCCAAAATTTTCACTCTTTTGAAGTGAGCTCAGTGAAGATCCAACCCTATTAAAGGTTACAAACACACTCTTAGGTGTGACCTTATTAGAGGATTTAATAGATTAGTTTGTCACTTGATATCAGGCATCTGTATGCTACCTTCTATGACCAAACCCAGTGTAGTTTGTCAAATGGCATCTAGCATCTCATGCTATCTTCATGATCAAACTTTGTGATAATCCTTGGGATGTATCTCAATATAGAAAGGATCTTTAAATCCTGCTCGGTTAAGAGACTTTATGAATCAATGGTTAAACTAAAATAGTAAATGACCTATTCACACTACAACTTATACTTGTATATTTTCAGATCTATTGTAAGCTCATTTTACCTTTTTGATTATTGTATCTTTTCAATATCTTTTCTCCACTTATTTTTGCTTGGTGATGTTGTGTTTCTCTATTTCTTGGTGTCTGCAGAAATATTTAGCTCTTTCTTCATCTTGATTGATCAGGACTGTATGAAGTTGATCTTCATCAGTTTCTCTTCAGCATCCTCTTTTTTCTTTTCACTCCCCTTAATTCATAATGAATTAAGTTGTATCTTCATAGACATGATATCACCGTTTATCTATTCTTGATTTTCTTGTTCTTGGCATGATCCACAATATTAGCCAATCTTGATTTAAAGCATAACTCTTATTTTATCTTGTAGAAAACTCTTTAACAATTGGATAAAACAACTTTAAATCTTTTACTTATCTCTGGCTTTAACTTGTCAATGAAAACAATGTTAACAACCAGTTATGTCTATCTTAAGTTCTGCCAGCTAAGAATTTTGTCATTTTTGAACTTCAGTTCCTTTCGGTGTTTTAAATCTTGTTAGCTTCGGTCAACACTTCAATTCTGCTTGGGCTTCTCCATCAGTGTTATCTTTCCTTTGGTTAATAATGTAATTCTGACCGTCAGTAATGCTTGTGATTCTGCTCGTCGGTAATTCTTGTCAGTTTCTTTTCTCAGGAATCACTATGACTTTGCTCTTGGTTTTCTTTGTCATTCAGGTTCCACTAACCATCAGTGTTTGTAGTCACTTAGTGAATGCTGGTCATTTATGCATTACTGAAAACATAATATTTATCTCTCTAATTCTCTAAAGTCTTTGACACTTTTAATATAACCAATCAGATTATATCAAGTTGACATCAATGACAATACAATCCATTAACTGATTTAATGTCTTGCATTATTTTTCTGCATTTTGGTGTCACCAACTTAACATCTTCAAACATTCAATCAGTTACATGTCATCATCCTTATCACATCAATATCATCCCATGCATACATAGTGTCTTATCTTACTTCTACCTTGGATTTGTTTCCTTGACAGTCCTAAAATAATGTCACGCTTCTGCATTATGACACCTGATTACATCTCTATTATGATTCCACTATCTTTTAGTACCTTTAAAGATATTGATCTCTATCACTATAGTTTTTTTTCATTTAGGATCATCTTTTCAAAAATCCTTTTATGTTTTCTACTATGGTCTTTGTGATTGGCATGTTTCTATTCATATGCTTGTTATCTCTCAAAAATGCGCGCTTGTTAAGTTGTAAAACTTAGCTTTCCAGAAAAACATTGAAACACTCCTTGGCAGTGGGTCACTTGAAACTTGGAGAGAATCTCCACAAAAGGATGAATCCTATGGTACTCACCTATACTAACCTTTTCTGAGAAAAGGGTTAGAAAGAGATAGGAAACTAAAATCTAACCTACAAGGTGATGCACCAAAAATGAATAAGGACCATGTAACCATGTTTGCATACACAAAGTATTCAACTGGAAAAGCTTAACATACACTATATAAAATTGTATGTTCCTTGCATAAATATTTCACAAGAAGGCCATGCTTTCCTAACTCCTATAAGGAAAGACAACTTCCACAAACTAGAAACAATTCTGCAAACTTTACACAACTTGTAACCTACAACATACATATAAAGTTGTAAAAGGTGCTTAAAATGAGACAATATTACAATGAAAAGAAGATATTTCACAAGAAATATTCATCAATCATCAATATGAACACAATGAAGATAGAGGAATGAAAATTAAAACACTCCACTTCTATTAATAACTGAGGTAAAATACTGGTATACATTTCCAAGTTAAGTTACAGAAAAACACAATATCTGCAAAGACTCCAAAGTCACTAAAATTAGAAAATTGCATAATGAGAACTGAGTATAAATAAAACCATAAAGTGAATAAATCCACTTCTCCCCAAAACCCACCAAAAGAGGAACTAAAAACTGATTGGGTCGGATGTCTTCAAAAAACCTAAAATCTATCCCTTGAATCTCCTCCAAAAGTGTTCCAAATAGGTGAAAATGTCAGAATTGACAAAGTCCCTCATGAAGTCTCCTCAAAATGCTCCAACCTTCCCCTATATTGACTCAAAACTCCTAGATAACCTCCACTTGTCTCTCAACTGGATCCAACTCCCCCCTATATGCTTGGAAGTTCATAAATCCTTCAATAAAATCCCCTTTAACTCATAATTAAAGACATATGTTATTATAGCAACATAGATATTATACTAAGTAATTCTAACTAAATTAATTGGTAAATAATTTACATTTTATAAAAAATAAACAATAAAATATTTGCTTACTACATATAACATCCCTATCCTATATTTTATAATATTAACAATATTAATAAAATGATTTATAATGCATCATTTATTAATATTGCTTTACACTTATATCATGCCAAAATATAGAAATCACAAACCCACTAAGTATTGTTAAAAAACTTAATCACTTCTATGAGTGCATATACCCGCATGGTATTAATTGGATGAGGAAAATTAAAACCAAGGCATACAATGCCGTTTCAAAAACCAACTCTTTTAGCATACGAAATCCTAACTCAACATCATCATATGCTCATTTTTTACTTTCACTCCACTTCTTGTTAATCTAAGCACCGTCATAGGGCTTTAAAGGAATTTTCTAAAGGTTTCATTTGATTTTGTAGAGGCTTTTATACAATTTTCAACACATTTAACATGTAAGATTTTCATTTTTTGCAAAGAATGTCACTGTTCAAGATCTGTTACTATGCTCTGTGACCACGATCTTTAGCTTCGAGCTCTATTTTTGTGAAGAACAATAGAAAAGGCACAACTGATTTATATGCACTTAAAAATTAATGACTGTTATGCAACTATCAGTCATTCACTTCATGTTATCTATTTGAAATCACTAACCCTACATGGTTAATGATTGTTATCTCATTTGTATCTCCAAGCTTGGTCTCTCTATTCCTTAGGTGTTTTGTGCTCATGTCGTGGCCTTACTATTTCATGTACTTGAAATACTAGAGGCTCTTCTCCTTGTGGAAACACATTTGAGGCCCTTCGAGCTTTATTTTATTTGAAACTTGGGTTATTTCTGCTACATGCTGATTATGAGGTTTCTCACTTACCTTTGTATATATCTTACACTTTAGATTAATGACAATATTTTGTAAAAAAAATTCATTGCTTAACCTTTTCATGGTATCAAACTGAAATAAGAAGGTAAGTTTCTAAACAAAGGGGGTTTCAAGTTGTGTTTTGTAGTGTTGATTTGATCATGCTTATGAATGTATGTTTTCCTTTAATGAGATAAGATGATCTTTATTACCTCCATGGAGTCACTATCTTAAATGGTCCTCATATTGTATCCTTGCAAGGCATTGTTTCTTTGACCTTAATATGGTCCTAATAATGACTGTCATTATACATATTGCATGTTGACTTTCTCTCAAATCTGTCGCTTGTGGTAACTGTTGACATTTCAATAATGTATTGTGCTAATACATTATTATTGTTTCTTTGTTATAGAAGAGTGATAAAAATAATTTCATTAACATCCCTCAATGCATGACTTACGGAATGTTTCATTTAGTGAAGATCTTTGTCATTGTATACTAATTTTAGAATTGTTCCAAAAATTTACCTTTGTTTCTTTGCATGAACCCTTCAACACCAATGAGGCTACTATGTTTATCCTTCTAGTGGATCTGTCATGGCCTTTCTTGACTACTTTGTTATGAAATTCCCATTGTCCATTAGAGAAAAGTATCTTTTTCAAACCTTTTACTATTCTATGTCTTCACAACTCAATAACACCATGATCTTTGTATTCTTTTACTTCTCTTGATTATAATTGATTGTCCATTGTTCTTGTATTCATTTAGTAGCAGCACTTATAGCATTCCATGTCATAGTCCTAAGCTTGAATACCAATGTTTATACATTGCATCTTATTGTTCTTCAGCAACATTAGTCCACTTGTATAAAGAACATAATAAAATTTGTTAATGATCTCATTACTTGAAAATTAGTGTCTTTCTCGATGCTAATCATTGTCTTCATGTTGCATCCATCCCACTTCAATGTTTGAACCTTTTCATTACACATCACCTCAACTTGTATCCAATGTATCACTATCAAGTAATCTCATTCACGATTGTGTCTCATCTTAAAATCTCTATCTTCTTTGGTCAGCCTTTAAAACTCATTGTTTCATTTGATATCACTAGCACAATCTCTTAGCAACATTATTGTTTTTATCCAATGAGTCATCTTGCTACACCATTCCTGTCATTTGATTCCATAGATTTGTTGATGACATTTACAACTCCATCAATGATCGAGATCATGCTTTTGGAACATTTTGATCCATTAGTAGATTTGTTCCTTACATCTATGTCATTCTATCATTGGTATTGATGACTTTTTCATTACTCCTATAGCTATAGATTTTCCATCCTATAGAAAAGATTGCATTGATTCACCATGATTATTAAAACTTGTTCATTATCACTCCTTTAATGAATTCTATTATGACTATCCTTGTTTTATTTTACAACTGTTTCCTTGATTTGTTTGCATATTAAGGGTCATTGATGCATTTTGGGAACCTTCACTAATGCTTTATTTTTTTACTTTTACAATTAATGGCAAGTATAGCTCTGAATTTTGTCAACATCATTGCTCTTTACACTGCTTTCCAAATCACTAGGAAGGCCCTTGGATATTATCCATGTTTGAAGATTGTTGAGCATGTCAAAGTTTGTTATTTTGGTATGCTGACATTAATTTTTTGTCATTGATGTTAACATACTAATTGTTGTTTCAGATAGTGTGTTCACTATGTTCAGTGAAGAAGATTTTAGTTGTTCAGATGATATGTAGAAGATCTTGGTATTATGTGTTATTTTTTGTGGATCTTGCATTACTCTTTATCTTTCACATCTAAGTGGTTAAAGTGAAATTAAATTATTATTATGTTTGTACAATTGATTCTTCCCCCCCTCTCAGTTGTGCTTGCCTCCTTTTGGGTGTAAAAAATGGTATTAGAGCTGAGTCCTTTTGAAAAGCTTGACCACTTGAAGACAATTTATCATGGAAAGTATAAGAAAAGAGTGCCTGAAGTTTTATGGAAACAACTATCTAATTTGGAAGGATCAGATGAATACCTATCTGATATGCACGGGGACAGAAGATGAATATTGGCAGATCACTAAGAAGACTTATGCTATTCTGAATGACCTGAAAAATGCTACTGCAGATGAAAAGAAGAAATTAAATGAAATCGTGTTAGAAAGGGAGACTTTGATCACCGCCTTATCTGATTTAGAATATTCTCACATCAATGGATTAAAGACTACATATGAGGTATGGACAAAATTAGAAACTATTTATAAAGGTGACACATATGTCAACCAAGATAAGTTGCGGGGCTTAAAAGAAAAGTATTAAGATATGAAGATGAGTGATGGTGAAACTACCCCTATCTATTCGCAAAGAGTAAATGCTCTAGTTTGTGGAATCAGATGTGTTGGTGGTAGCTTGACAAACAATGAAGTTGTAGACAAGATTCTGAGATCTTTGCCGGTGAAAATTTTGCTACTATTGAATAATTGAGAATTATAAGAGACATTTCAAGAGAAGCTTTGGCAGGTAGAATTTGTGCATATGAGATGACTACACTTAGTAAGGGACTTCCGAAGGTTGAAACTACATTTAAAGATAGTGTGACTGAGTATGATCATGGAGAAAGCTTTATAAAGATGAAATTCAAACACTATGATAAATATTGGGAAGTGATCATGGAGGAAGAGAGGAATATTTATGAACTTGAAGGTTTGATTGCAAGAAGACTACCTAAGGGCTCTGGTAAGTGTGAAGTAAATTTACCTTTGAAATGCTTCAATTGTAATAAGATTGGTCATATTGCATCTAGATTTCCGAACAAAGGCTTCAAGGATTTTAGAGATAAACCTAAAAATTATCATCCTAAGGGTCATAAAAGTTTTTATGTTGTTGAAGAAGGTGTGATTGATGATGAGTATGTTACTAGTGAGGAATAAATTATGTTTATTGCTATTGAAGAAGATAATGTTGGAAATAATTGTGTATTGTGTATTGTCCTTGATGTTACACAAATGTCATATCAGTCATCAGACAGAGTCTACCGAGCTCAGAATGTTCAGCAAGGCTGTTGACAGAGTCCACCGAGCTCAGTCGGTAAGAGAAGCTATTTACAGAGTCTACCGAGCACTCCAGAATACTATATCGAGAAGTTAGTTACTACCGGGCTCACTCGGTAAACAAAGAAATTCAGTCTTTACCGAGTTCAGTCGGTCATCAAAGAATATGTGAAGGAAGGTCAGTCTTTATCGAGTTCGCAGTACTTACCGAGTTCAGTCGGTTACCGAAGGATTTTCGCAGAGTCTGCAGTGTTCACCGAGCATCAGTGAAATGTTTATGCAGCCGAC
>MU224863.1:64328-86261 GCA_018584345.1 Thuja plicata
GGGCTCACTTCAGAAGAGTGAAAATCAGTAACTAGTTGCATTGGTGGTTTTCCCAAATTGGGTTTCCACGTTATATCTGGTGTTACTTGTGTTCATGTTATTTATTTTATGCATGTCAATAACTGTGGATGTTTAAGAGATAATGATAAGTTAATCTACCGAGTAACAGTAATAAATATTTAAAGACATCTAAGGGACTTGTGGATTTATTTTTGTGGTAACTGATTCACCCCTCCCCTCTCAGTTACTCCATCCATATTTCCAACAGATAAACCTAAAGAGGAAAAAGCATTGGTTTCATGAGTTGTTAAAAGAGATGAATGGGTCATTGATAGTGGATACTCACATCATATGACTAGTGATAAGGATAATATTGTGAAGCTTTAGGAACATGATGGTGTTGTTTTTAGATTTGGTAACAATGCTCTCTATTTGATTAAAGGAAAAGGATCTATTACTCTTTATGGTAAAAAAAATACTGATGGTGTCTTGTATGTTGAAGATTTAAGTCATAATTTGTTGAGTGTTGGAAATCTATTGAATAAAGGTTACAAATTGGAATTCATGGATGGAATATGAAAGATCATTGGAAGTATAGGAGATCTTATTGCATTAGGTACACAAACTACTAGTAATCTATTTCATTTGAAAACTGTTGAGAATAAATGTTTGATTCCTGATATTGATGACAGTTGGTTATGGAATAGAAGACTTTGTCATGTGAATTTTGATAATATGGTGAAAGTTAGCACTACCAATGTTGTAAGAGATTTTCCTAAACTGATGAATCCTAACAACATGTGCAAAGAATGTCAATTGGGTAAACTGACTAGATCTACTTTTAAGAATAAGAC
Organism: Thuja plicata; assembly: GCA_018584345.1. Taxonomy (NCBI): domain Eukaryota; kingdom Viridiplantae; phylum Streptophyta; class Pinopsida; order Cupressales; family Cupressaceae; genus Thuja; species Thuja plicata. Next base: position 65,183 of record MU224863.1, read on the forward strand.
ACACTCTTCAAATGGAGTGTTGGATTTGGTACATACATATCTATGTGGTCCCACTAAGACAAGAAGCTATTGTGATGATAGATATTTTATGCTACTTATTGATGACTATTCAAGGATAATGTGGGTTAAATTTTTGACAGAGAAATCAGAAGCTTTTCAGAAATTTCAGATATTGAAAATGATGGTAGAAATAGAATCTGGAAAAAAGATTAAAATGCCTAAGCTCAGACAGAGGTGGAGAATTTACATTTAGTGAGATTTATGCATTTTGTGAAGAACATGAGATAAAGAGACAAACTTCTGCTCCATGAACCCCACATCATAATTGTGTTTCAAAGAGAAGGAATAGGACTATCCTAGACACATCTAGGACTATGATGATTGAAGGAAAATTTTTGTAGATCTACTCAAGAGAAGTAGCATGCACCATAGTATATACTTTAAACCGAGTATATATTTGGCAGGGAACTGGTAAGACTCCTTATGAACTATGACATGGTCATATTCCTACTGTGAAATGATTTTTAATTTTTGGAATTAAATGCTACCTTAAGAGAGATGAGGATATTGGAAAGTTTGATCCTAGAAGTGATGAAGAAATATTTCTCTGGTATTCTACAAAGAGAAAAGATTATATATGTTATAAATACAAACTGAAGAAGATTGTTGAAAGTGCAAATGTTAGAGTTGATGAGAATATGTAGAGATCAGAAAGAACCTGCTGGTATGATATAGCTAAAGAAGACAATCAAATTATGGAATTGCAAAATCAGAATCAGGATGGACCAAAAGAGTAGAAAGAACCTGTGGAACATGAAGTGGATATTGACACTGAAGGGTCTGCTAAACAACCTACACTGAAAAATCCATGGTATGTTACCATTAATCATTATGAATATGTCATTATTGGTAATAAGAATAGAGGTGTTAAAACTAGAGGAAGAATTGCTAGGGATGAAACATGTCTGTTATCTGAATTTGAGCCTAAAGATATAAAGGATTCATGTATGATGATAGGTTGATGAAAATAATGAGCGAAGAACTTGATCAAATTGATAATAATATGACTTGGATTCATGTTCCCAGACCTATTGAAAAAATGTGATTAGTACTAAATTGGTATTCAGAAACAAGCTAAATGAAGATGGTAAATTGGTTCAAAACAAAGCAAGATTGGTATGCAAATGATATTCACAAATGGAAGGTATTGAATTTATAGAGACCTTTTCTCATGTAGCTAGACTTGAATTTATTAGATTACTTCTTGTAAATGCAGCTTAGCAAAAATTTAAAGTCTATGAGATGGAAGTTAAGTCTACTTTCTTAAATGGTGAACTAGAGGAAGATGTTCATACTGAGCAACCTGATGGTTTTACTCTAACTGAGGAAGGAGATATGGTTTGTAAATTGCAGAAAGATTTGTATAGATTAAAGAAATCTCCTAGAGTTTGGTATGCCAAATTGGATAGGTATTTGACAAAGATTGGTTTCAACAAGGGTACTAGAGATAGTAACTTATATTTTAGAATAATTGATGATAATATCTTGATCGTTGAAGTATTTGTTGATGATATTTGTAGACACCTAAAAATGGCCCATTTCTCTAATGCAATGACATTACTAATATTCCTCTTTCATTTACTTAATAATCTTTATTATTTAATAAATTGTGTCTTTCTACCATATTCTAAGGTCAAAATCATCATTTCCCTTTAATTTCATAATTAAGTAGTTTTAATTAATTAGTTTAAATATTCAACGTCTAATCAATATTTCATCACCTATTCATCTACAATATAATTCAATAATTAAATTTTGTTTAATTATTCCATGTCTCCTTATAACTGATTAAATAATTAAATTTAATTAGTGTCCCCCTTCTCTAATAATTGCATTTATGTAATAATTAAATGAAATTCTATATCATGATTAAATAAATTATGTTTATTAAATTAAATTAATTATTCCCCTCTCGTGATTAAATGAATTATATTTATTTAATTAAACTAATTATCCCCCTCTCATGATTAAATAAATTATATTTATTTAATTAAACTAATAATTCCTCTCCCATGATTAAATAAATTATATTTATTTAAATAACTAATAATTCCTCTCATAAATAAATAAATAGTTATTTATTTACAAAATAACCCCACATGTACAAATAAATAATTTATTATTTATTTAAATCACAATTATCCTCCTAAATTGCTAACTCACACTCACTTTTGTTAGGATTAAGTAATAATGAGAGGGGGGTGAATCAGTATTACAAAACTTTGAATTAAACTTAAACCAATTCCAAATAAACCATAAGATTTCTGAAATGAAAAGAACATAAGAAAATAACACAACTCATTACACCATAATTTGTTGTCAAGGAAACCGTGGCCAAGGGAAAACCCCAGTGGGGATGGTACCCACAAGAATGCACTAAAGTATAATGTCCCTGTTAGGAGACCTATCCCTATTAGGAGTTGAGTATTACATAGTACATTTCCTTGTTAAAGGAATATCAACCCTGTTAAAGGTATACAACACTCTGTTAGGGCTACAGTGAGCTTACAACTCTTACAACCAATAGTTCTGTTACAAAGTGTTCTCGGTAATGAACAAAAATAAGCATCTCCAATTCTTAGATAGTTCTAGTTGTAGTTCTCAAAAATATCTGTCAACCTCTGATCTCACATCTCCAATCAGTCATCTCTAATATCTCTTTCACACACACACAGACTTTCGCTTTACAAAATATTCTTCATATATATATATATATATATATATATATATATATATATATATATATATATGTATTACATCATTTAGTCAGCTCTCAAATACAATACAAAATAGAATAAATACTTATAAAAAATGAAAATACAATGTTGGTGTTCATATACTACCAAAGTATAGGTAATTCTGAAAGACAATCCAACTTAGCACATTTGGATTATATCTCATGCTCCCTCAATCATCGCAATAGTTCAATTGCTCTATTTCACTGTTCTACTATCTTCGTATGTCTTCAAAACACTCTAACTCTCTATGATTATCACCAAAACACAAGCGACCTTAAGTGAAGGTCATACATATCCCATAGTGTCTTCCTCTAATCCCACAAGTCATCAAACATCATATATGATATTCACTATCCAAAACAAAATTGTTATACTCTGTACTTATATTTCTATACTTAGTCGATTCTAGAACTGTATCTCCAAAATTGTACTTAAATAAATCATTATATCATATGTGTTGTCATAAATGATAACTCTCAAGTGTCTCATCTCACACCAAAAACATCACTTTCCAACAATCTCTCCCTTTGGCATTGATGGAAACACTTAGCGAAAAATGACTAAGTGTTGTTCTCTTCTCTTCTTTTCCTTCTTTTCTCATTTTTCTTCTCTTCTCCCCCTTTGACAACAATGGCAAAGGTGTATCCAAAAATTTACAAAAATGTAGAATTTAGTGCTTTCTCACCAGTTTTAGAACATCTTGAAAGGAATCTTCACTTATGCATTCCATGACTCTACCAATAATTGACTAACATGTATAAGTCCATTCAATGCATAGGATGAAGTCTTTTCTACTTTTAACTCTGTGGGAAGATAATTTGTCAATGAATCTGTAGCATTCTCCATATCAGATAGATGAACTTCAAGAATTGATAGCTTAGGAGTGATTAGACTCTTCAGCAAACCAAATCTCTTCATTACTCTCCCTTTCTCTATATCCAAGATATTCAACTTATCAAAAACCTTTGATACCTCTATGTCCATCTTCATTACAAATTATGAAGAGGTCTCACAAATTTCCATGATGCAATTTAGAGTAGCCTTGTCCTTTGCAATAATGTCTTCAATATTCTGAATGTGTCTACTAGGGTTCATACAATAGTTGTATAACATCCTTCCATGTGTGACACAACTTTTGGTCTTTGATGTAGCTGATCTCTGAATGCCCAAGTCCCATGAAATAGACTGGCATACTTCCTTCAACTTCTTCTCTAGATAAATTTTCTCTACCTTATCTTTAGTGATCTACATTAAGGACACATACTGACTATCAAAATCATCTAGTGCCATTTTTCAGATTCTCCGCATCATCTTTACTTTTAAGAACTATAGGGACTGGAAGTAGTTTATTCATAGTATTAACTGCTCTAGTAATTACCTAAGCATTTTTGTCTCCTTTCTGCTCAGATCTTTCTTTTACCTTTGTGAATGTGATGAAGGATAGTCTCATCCTCATCCATACAATCAACATTTGTGCTTACAGACTTATCCTTGCTTTCCAACAATAGAATAGTGGATGTGTCAATTTCATTTTTTACTTCAACTCTTGCCTCTTCTCTTTTCATTGTATCTATCTAATCTATGTTTTCAGATCTACTTTCTATTCTTCTTCTTCTTGTTTTTCCTCATCATCTACCATTGAACTATCATTATTTCCTCCAAATGGATATTTTTCATCAAGTTAAGTGTCAAGGGTCACAGGCACACTAGAAACAAAGAAATTCGGTTGCATGTCAATACTTACTTCGCTCTTCGCAACATTTTCCTCAACTGACTTAGAGCTCTCTCCAATTCCTATAGGTGTAGGCATCGTAGGTTTAGGAGGTGAAGCTTTCTTAGGAATATTTCTCATAAGTATATAATCTAATGCCTTTTGAGTTTTCTCTATGACTTCATCATATTTTATGCCCATAATTTTAACTAATCTTGCTTTAGTTCTCAACAAGGGTTTGAGTTCCTCTCTCTCTCTCTCTCTCTCTCTCTCTCCCTCCTATACAAAAACTACTAGCAACATATCCTTAATAGCTTGACTCCTAATCGCCTCATCTTCCATATGTGCAATTTGTTTTCTAATCTCCTGTTTACCATACAATTCCTCAGGTATACTTCCCTCTATCTCTAATAGATTCTTCTTGAAAATAATTAGATGATTAATTACTATGTCCTCAATCACTATTTTCCTAGATGCCTCATACCTATCATAGTATTTATCCAATGAAACTAGCTTTCCTTTCTCAATAGCCCTTTTCTCTAGTATCTTTATATCTGGCTTCCATAGTTGTCTGACATTTGTGGTCTCTTTTTCAATTTTCTTCTCTTCTTCTTCAGTCCTTTTTTTCTTAGGAGGTGAGTCTAGTTTAGTGGACCTTGTGTTTCTCTGAGGAATGATCCTTTTTGTCTCTTCCTGTGATATATTTTGTGGTGGTGAGGGTGTAGTTACATCAATTACAGTAGAAATTGGACTAACTACCTGCTCAATTTTTGTAGGTGGAAGGGTTGCAATAGCAGTGTTTGCTGACTGAGAAGATCTTTCTGTTATCTTCTTCCTCATATATTTCATTTATTCTTTAGTTATTTTGAACTTAGATGCCATTTCAACAACCATTTTCTCTATCTTTCTCTTCCTTATACCTCTAGTCTATTCTTCTCTAAATTTAGCTAATTTATCTTCATATGTTCCCCATCTCTTCTCAGATGTATCAACTTCAGATTCCAAAACTTGTTCAACTTGCATAACCAGGAATTTTGAACTGACTTCATAGCCCATAGGTTAACACCATTTCTTCCTTGGTACAACTACCTCAAAACATACACAATCAGTTTCAACCATGAAATAGATTGTATCCTTATATATCTCAATCAACTCTTTAGGAATTCTGAATCTTTCTTTCATTTTCCTCTGCATAATTTTGATCATCCCACATAGTTCTCCATCTACCCACATGTTTTTTTGTCTTATATAACTTTGTGATATCTGAATACCAGTGGGTATGTTGTCTTTCCATGCTCTAGGGTGCATGATAGGAAACTTATGCTCAATGTGGATATACATGTGAACTAGAAGTGAGCCAAATCTCAAAATCCTTAGATTTATCCTTCTTGATTAACTTTACATTCTCTAAAAATTGTTGTGCCAGAACCTCACATAGGTTGAATGTGGTGTTTTCCTTTACCATCTTATAAGCCATCATAATGACTCTCATTGAGACTAAATTAGGTAGGATGTTGTAGCAAATCTTATATCCAAGTATCATTGCAACTAGTCTAACATCCTATAGGAAAATTTTATTCCCTGTTGTAGCTCACCTGTCCCATTTAGAATGTGTTAGGGTTTCATCTTGTTTCTTTATATTTTCTTCTACCACAGGGATAACTCCAGTGTTTTCTAGCTCAGTTATGTCATGAATCAACTGACTGCAAATCTTTACAAGTTTCTCTCCTATCTAGATGTATTAGTCATGAAAAATGCTAAGTATAATTTTGAACCATTCTTCTTCACTGAATTCATACAAGTCTACCATTTTCATTATGCTCAGGTTGTCTAGGTATTTTAACTCATCCTTAATTTTACTATCATCGCCTATCATGTCTCCCATTTTGGTAGCAATCTCATCATCTCCCAATGTGTCATATTTGCAATGTATATATGCTGTAATATCCTCTACATGTATGATGTTGTATGGTGTTTGAGAAAAGGATCCTTCAGGGTCATCTTCACAAGACTTGAATGGATGTTTCTTGAATTTATATCTAGGTCTATCCACAACATCATAAATTAATGGTGCATCCATAACTTATTCTAGATAGATAGTATAAATACCTCAAACACGCTAAATTTTGAAATTTTGCTTTGATCAATCATGCAATTTGGCTTCTTGGTAGTCTGATACTCTCTAAAATATTCTCTCCTTGGTTTCTACGTTTCAAGTGGTGAAGGAATAAGTAACTCATATGTATTTTTATTCATCGCTAAGTGAGAAAATGCACATTACCCAATAAACTCAACTTCATACATTGTCTAGTCAATCACAAATCTCACGATCACGGAATATGAATCATCTAATGTTGCGATCACAGATATAGGTTCCATAATGTCTACATACACTATAACAAAGATTGCATTATCTTACTCCTCATAATCAGGTACTGGATATAATTTGGTGTCTTCATCCAATGATCTCCCTAAGGCCATGTTCAGCCATTTAAGTCGATGTAGTAGTGTTAGCATCAGGCAAAGATTCAGTAGCATCTATTGTCTCTCCTTGAACCAATATCTCATTTGAATCTTTGACTTTCCATACCTTACCGTTGTTGTTATCATCTTCTTTCTTGAAACAATTGTCAAATTCACTTCTTTAATCTTCAAGAATCTTACCAGTATCACTGTCATTCCTCTTTTTATTCATAGGAGGTGGTACTCTTCTATTGTCTTCTCTATTGTACCTACAAAATGTTTCTATATTCCCTGGATTGTTACATTTGTAGCATATAGGAGGAGGTCTGTTTTGATTTACCTACAACTTACAATACCTTGGAATGTGCCCAAGCTTATTACATTTGTAACATGTGTTTTTAACTGTTGATTCTCCTCTAATGTTATCTTGTCTATATCTAGATTGATCAGGTTTCCTGCATTCTACTTTCTTGTGCCCATATGCATGACAATTAAAACAATAACTGTAAAAAGTTTTGAAAGGGGAATTACCTTTGCAATCTTTCTTCATGTGTCCAAACTTGTTACATCAAAAACATCTACCTCTGAAATGTCTGATCTGTTCTTTAGGTTCTTCAATAGTATTTTTTTCTCCATCAGTCTTTGTATCATATTTTTATTCTTGATTCTTATAACATTTAGCTTCATTGAAGCCAACACCAGTCATATCTCCTTTAGGTTTCTGTCTATCTCTTTGTTCATCGATCAAGTCATTTCTCATGTGAAGTCTCTCAATATGTTTCTTTTTCTCAACAAGTTCACCTTTTGTGTTCTGATTATATTTCTCCAATTCTAGATACTTGTTCTTGTAATGGTCAAGTTCAATCTTCATTTTTCCCATCACAGTATTAGCATCCTTCAAATCTTCTTCAATTTTATTTTTAGCATCCTTTTCTTGTCGAACCTGTTTGGCCATTATTTCAAGATTAATATTTAAAGTATAATTCTCTTGTTCAAGTTGCTTTATCTGATCTAAATTATCATTGTCTGAATCCTCTTTTATCTGAACCATAAGATTCTATCTTTGACTTCTGGAAATTTTAAGATAATATTTCAGTATCTTAATGAATCCCTCAGCTCTTCTCAAATTTAATCTCAAGTCACCATTCTCTTCTTTTTCTTTGTCAAGGTCTTCAAGTGATGCTTCAAAGTTTTCTTTCAAACATACAGAATCCATCTTGATCTCCCTTAAGTTGTTAAACTTTCTTTTCAAGGGCCAAAAATTCTGATACCAATTTCTAGGATTAAGTAATACTGAGAGGGGGGTGAATCAGTATTACAACACTTTGAATTAAACTTAAACCAATTCCAAATAAACCATAAGATTTCTTAAATGAAAAGAACATAATAAAATAACACACAACTCATTACACCATAATTTGTTTTCAAGGAAACCCTGGCCAAGGGAGAACCCCGGTGGGGATGGTACCCACAAGAATGCACTAAAGTATAATGTCCTTGTTAGAAAACCTAGCATTGTTAGGAGATGAGTATTACATAATACATTTCCTTGTTAAAGGAATATCAACCCTGTTAAAGGTATACAACACCTTGTTAGGGGTACACTGAGCTTACATCTCTTACAACCAATACTTTTGTTACAAACTATTCTCAGTAATGAAAAAACAAGCATATCCAATGCTTAGATAGTTCCAATTGTAGTTCTCAACAATATATGTACACCTCTGATCTCGCATCTGCCATTGGTCATCTCCAATATCCATTTCACACACACACACACACACTTTTACTTTAAAAAAATCTTCTTCATGTATATATGTGTTACATCATTTAGTCAACTCTCAAATACAATACAAAATAGAATAACTACTTATACAAAAAGTAAATACAATTTTGGTGTTCATGTACTACCAAAGTATAGGTAATTCTTAATGACAATCCAACTTAGCACATATGGATTCTATCCCATGCTCCCTCAATCATTTGCTCTATTTCACTATTCTACTGTCTTCGCATGTCTTCAAAACACTCTAACTCTCTGTGATCATCACCAAAACACAAGTGAAATTAAGTGAAGTTCATACATATCCCATAGTGTCTTCCTCTAATCTTGCAGGTCATCAAACATCATATATGATCTTTGATGTCCAAAAAAATATTGTTATACTCTATACTTCTATTTCTATACTTAGTCAGTTTTAGAAGTGTATCTCCAAAATTGTACTTAACTTGATCATTATATCTGATAGGTTGCCATTAATGACAACTCTCAAGTGTCTCACCTCACACCAAAAATATCACTTGCCAACAAATTTGAGTTAACTTCTCAATCACAATTCCTTCCTATACAATTATCTCTCCTAACTATTCAATCCACATTGTTAATTTCTCCCCCAGCAATTAGTTAAGTCTCTAGTCAATTCAGTCTTCTAATCTATGCAATCAGTTAACTCATCCATACCATTGGTTAACTCACCAGTCTATTCAAGTCATCTCTCTAACCTATTTTCTAATAGGTCAATCAATCCCCAAATCATGGCACTCAAGTAGTGTTGAACTCCTACTCACTCTGAGTTCAACTCCTCAATCACAATAAATTAGTCCTTCAATCATGGATTCTTGGTTGAAACCCCTAAATTCTTATAAATATATATTCAAACCTTTGATTTTGGTAACCATAATTGCTTTTAATTCTTATATTGGCATACAATCGAGCACTCATTTATGAGATCCCACATTGAATAAAGGAGAACACCAAGGAAGGATTTTATGGTGTGCATATTCATGTTCTTAGAATAATTTCATATTAATTATTGTTTATGCATATTATTTTTCTTACATCCTTTCTTAAGTATTGGGAATACTAATTTATTTAACAATATCTTAATGGTTGAGATTTCAGTGTTTTTAAAATGGGTGTACCTGAAGTAGACATTCTGAGGGTACTGGTAAATCTACATGGTGGAACAATAGCTCTTACTATTATTACCATAGAACTAAGGGACACAAGATAACCAATTTCATGAAACTGAAGCATATTATCTAGGATTTAATCGACCGTGGTGAGATAGAAGTTATCACAAACATAGACACCACCAATCAGGATCACCAAATCTTCACAAAGCCATTGATGGATTATGGAAAAGGTAAGGCCTCTACTTCTGGACATGACAATAAAGAAAGCTTAACCTACTCCAAAACTAATCCTAATCTAACCTTAATTACCATCACCATCTGAGGTCGAGGTACCATTTGTGTTGTTACTACCCTTCGTTCCAAAATCATAGTGCAAGGAGCCCTGACAAAGGCCATTATACCAAATAAATCATCTACCCCACCATCAGGTCAATATAACTTATTAGATCATCTAAAGAAGACCTCAGTACAAATATCCATCTATCAAATTCTTCACATATAGCCCAATCACAAAGAAGCATTATATATAACCCTGCAACAAGCCTATGTTTCAAAAGATATAGAGGTCGCTGAATTTCAAGTCATGGTAGGAAATATGTCCACACAACATCATGTTGCCTTCACTGAGAAATATATTCCTATCCATAAACCATCTCACAATGATCCCTTACATCTTGAACTCTTTGTTAACCTCCATAAAATCAAACGAGTCTTGATAGATGGTGGGGCATGTCTAAATATTTGTACCCTAAAATTGGTAAAAGAACTTAGCTACTTTGATAGTTATGTAGATGTTACCAAGAATATCACCATTAGAGAATATGATAATGAAGAAAGACCTTCCAAAGGTGTAATTAGTCTTCCAATTAGAATGGGTCCACTAACACAAGACACCACCTTCCAAGCCCTAGACCTAGAGCTTGGTTACAACATGTTATTCGGATGACCATAGATCCATTCCACACAAGAAGTACCATCTACTTATCATGACTATTTGAAATTTCCTAATGATGGAGTTGAAATCACAGTGCCTGGTGATAGAGATCCATTTTTTGTACTTTAAAAAGATAAGAGGACTTACTTCCAATCAAGTACCTAACAATCAAGAGGCATATATGGCCTCTTAATCTCAACACATAGATTGTACAGACCTAAAAATATCAACTAAACTACCTACATCAGATCTCAAAATCCAAGTCAAAGAAAATGGATGTGGAGAATACTCCTATGAAGACTTCTTATATGTGGGAAAGCTACCAATCTCACCCCATACATATGGAATTCTTAAAAACCCTCTCCAAAGGAATAAAAATATTACACTTATCTATCCACCAATGATGTTTATAAGATGGGGAGACATTCACAAAGAAGTCATAGAAGACAACTTATCTTACTCATTGTATACAGATCAAGAACCCCATGAGGTCAATATTCCAGTACATGAATATGGATGGGGGTATACCATTGTCCAAAAGAAAGGGTATAATGGATGCTCTGGATTAGGCAAGAAGGAACAAGGAATTGTTGAGCCAATTTCACCAACCCAAAATATAAAGCCCTGCAGCCTAGGTTATAGACCATCGACAGAAGGTATTTTGAATATCTCATTGCCATATGATATTCATGCTTGTGTTTATAATGAAGTTGAAGCATTCAAGGAAATCCATTCTGAAATATACTCCCATGACTATGAGTGGGATTCCCCACATACCACGAGAACCTTACACCTAAATACTGCCATTGCCTAACCATCTTGACAAGATAGGCCCACAAATCATTGAGCATGGATTGAAATTTCTTTGTCCCGATCTGAACCTTCATCCTCGTCCTCCTCTGAAGCTCATGAGTCAGTGTTTGATTCCTATGTCAATACCTTTACCAAACTCCCAATTTCATTCTTCAAACTAAAGACAACATACCTTTGGTTTACCCCGATGTTATAGATTGGGAACAACAAAATCCACCGACCATAGACATTTCTGAGAATGATGAAGTTGTTGTTGAATACTTCAGACAAAGATAAGGCATGCCTATGGGTGACAACAAGGTAGGTTTCAACATTGAATTGGATAGAACAACATACTTTGGGGAGATACATCAATCCTCTAATCATAAAATTGAAATAGAAAATATAAGGCTATTAGGTGGAAACTGAAAGGCACCTTCTAGCTCCAAAATAATAAAAATAAAAGACGTATCCAAGGGTAAAAATCTCATTGATGTGCCCAAGGATGGAGAGATTTATATAATTCCCCTTACATAATAAAATCACCTTTAGTATCAAAGAAAACAACAATAATCAACATTGGCACTGAAGAAACACAAAGAATGATTCACATGGAAGAGTCATTAACACCACAAGAAAGAGAACAATTCATTTAATTATTTAAAGATAGGAAAATCAAATTTGCTTGGCCATACTCTAACATTCCTAGATTAGATCGAGAATTAGTGCTACACCATCTACCACTAAAGCCAGGGATAAATTCATACAAACAGAAGCTTCACAAAATGCATCCAAAGATTTCTCTATTGGGAAAAGTCGAATTGAAGAAACTATTGGATGCAACATTTGTTAGACCTATTAACCATGCAGATTAGAACTCTAATCTTGTACCTATATCAAAATCATGTGGATCCATAATAATTTTCACTAACTTTAGAGATCTAAATTTTTCTTTCCCAAAATATGATTTCTCACTACCAAACATAGACATGATCGTTGATCTCACTTCCAGATAAGTTGTCACTGAAGTATGGTTTCTCTGGATACAACCAGATAAAGATTACACCTGAAGATCAACATAAAATAATTTTAACTTGTACCTGGGGTACTTACTCTTGGTGTTTCATGGCCTTTGATTTAAAAAATGTTGGAGCAACATATCAGAGAGCAATGACAACTATCTTTCATGGCATGATGCATATCACCATGGAAGACTACATTGATGATATATTAGCAAACTACCTAGAGAGAAATCTACATCTATCAGTATTAGGGCCAGTATTTGACATACTTTAGGAGTAAAAAATATTTAAATCCAAAGAAATGTGTCTTTGGTGTCACATCAGGAAATTTGTTAGGGTTTATTGTTTCCTCATGCATCTGCCTATAAAATTTCAGCAAAAACCCACATCCGAGTCAAAATTTATGACCTCCGGAAGTTGCTGCATCACCAACTCCTATGGTACTCACCTATACTAAAATTTTCTGAGAAAAGGGTTAGAAAGAGATAGGAAACTGAAATCTAACCTAAAAGGTGATGCACCAAATATGAATAAAGACCATGTAACCATGTTTGCATGCACAAAGTATTCAACTAAAAAATCTTAACATACACTATATAAAATTATATGTTCCTTGCATAAATATTTAACAAGAAGGCCATGCTTTCCTAACTCCTAGAAGGAAAGACAACTTCCACAAAATAGAAACAATTCTGCAAACTTTACACAAAATGCAACCTACAACATACATACAACTTTGTAAAAGGTGAGTATAATGAGACAATATTACAATGAAAAGAAGATATTTCACAAGCAATATTCATCAATCATCAATATGAACACAATGAACACAGAGGAATGAAAATGTAAAACACTCCACTTCTATTAATAACTGGGGTAAAATAATGGTGTACATGTCCAAGTTAAGTTACGGAAAAATACAATATCTGCAAAGACTCCAAAGTTACTAAAATCAACAAAATGCATAATCAGAACTGAGTATAAATGAAACCATAAAGTGAATAAATCCACTTCTCCTCAAAACCCACCAAAAGAGGAACTTAAAATTTATTGGGTCGGATGTCTTCAAGAAACCTAGAACCTAGCCCTTGAATCTCCTCCAAAAGTGCTCCAAATAGGTGAAAATGTCAAATTTGACAAAGTCCCCTCATGAAGACTCCTCAAAATGCTCCAACCTTCCCCTATATTAACTCAAAACTCCTAGATAACCTCCACTTGTCTCTCAACTGGAGCCAACTCCCCCTTATATGCTTGGAAGTTCATAAATCCTTCAATAAAAGCCCCTTTGACTCAGAATTAAAGACATTTGTTATTATAGCATCATAGATATTATACTAAGTAATTCTAACTAAAATAATTAGTAAATAATTTACATTTTATAAAAAGACACAATAAAATATTTGCTTACTACATATAACATCCATACCCTATATTTTATAGTATTTAAAAATATTAATAAAATGATTTATAATGCATAATTTATTAATATTTCTTTACACTTATATCATGCCAAAATATACAAATTACAAACCCCACTAAGTGTTAAAAAACCTAACACTTAATCACTTTTATGAGTGCATATACCCGCATGGTATTAATTGGATGAGGAAAATTAAAATCAAGGCATAAAATGCCTTTTCAAAAACCAACTCTTTTAGCATAAAAAACCCTAACTCAACACCATCATATGCTCATTTTTTACTTTCACTCTACTTGTTAATCTAAGCACCATCATAGGGCTTTAAAGGAATTTTCTAAAGGTTTCATTTGATTTTGTAGAGACTTTTATACAAATTTCAACGCATTTAACATGTAAGATTTTCATTTTTGCAAAGAATGTTACTGTTCAAGATCTGTTACTATGCTCTATGACCACGATCTTTAGCTTCGAGCTCTATTTTTGTAAAGAACAATAGAAAAGAGACAACTGATTTATATGCACTTGAAAATTAATAGTTGTGTTCTACAACTATCATTCATTCACTTCATGTTATATGTTTGAAAAAACTAACCCTACATGGCTAATGACTATAATCTCTTTTGTATCTCCAAGCTTGGTCTCTCTATGCCTTAGGTGTTTCATGCTCATGACGTGGCCTTACTATTTCAATGTACTTGAAATACTAGAGTCTCTTCTCCTTGTGGCAACACATTTGAGGGCTTTCGAGCTTTATTTTATTTGAAACTTGGGTTATTTCTGCTACATGCTGATTTATGAGGTTTCTCACTTACCTTTGTATATATCTTACACCTTAGATTAATGACAATATTTTTTGCAAAAAGATTCATTGCTTAACATTTTCATGGTATCAAACTGAAATAAGAAGGTAAGTTTCTTGGATATTTTCTTGAGGATTTCTTCTAAACAAAGGCGGTTTCAAGTTGTGTTTTGTAGTGTTGATTTGATCATGCTTATGAATGTATGTTGTCCTTTAATGAGATAGGATGATCTTTATTACCTCCATAGAGTCACTATCTTAAATGGTCCTCATGTTGTATCCTTGTAAGGCATTGTTTCTTTGACCTTAATATGGTCCTAATAATGACTGTCATTATACATATTGCATGTTGACTTTCTCTTAAATCTGCCCCTTGTGGTAACTGTTGACATTTCAATAATGTATTGTGCTAATACATTATTATTGTTTCTTTGTTATAGAAGAGTGATAAAAATAATTTCATTAACGTCCCTCAATGCATGACTTATGGAATGTTTCATTTAGTGAAGATCTTTGTCATTGTATACTAATTTTAGCATTGTTCCAAAAATTTACCTTTGTTTCTTTGCATGAACCCTTCAACACCAATAAGGCTACTATGTATATCCTTCTAGTGAATCTATCATGGCCTCTCTTGACTACTTTGTCATTAAATTCCCATTTTCCATTAGAGAAAAGTATCTTTATCAAACCTTTTACTATTCTATGTCTTCACAACTCAATAACACCATGATCATTGTATTTTTTTACTTCTCTTGATTATACTCGATTGTCCATTGTTCTCTTATTCATTCAATAGAAGCACTTATATAATTCCATGTCATAGTCCTAAGATTGAATACCAATGTTTATAAATTGCATCGTATTATTCTTCAGCAACATTAGTCCACTTGTTTAAAGAACATAATAAAATTTGTTAATGATCTCATTAATTAAAAATTAGTGTCTTTCTCGGTGCAAATCATTGTCTTCATGCTGCATCCATCTCACTTCAATGTTTGAACCTTTTCATTACACATCACCTCAACTTGTCTCCAATGTATCACTATCAAGTAATCTCATTCACGATTGTGTCTCATCTTAAAATCTCTATCTTCTTTGGTCAGCATTTAAAACTCATTGTTTCATTTGATATCACTTGCACAATCTCTTAGCAACGTTATTATTTTTATCCAATGAGACATCTTGCTACACCATTCCTGTCATTTGATTCCATAACTTTCCTGATGACATTTACAAATACATCAATGTTCGAGATCGTGCTTTTGGAACATTTTGACCCATTAGTAGATTTGTTCCTTACATCTATGTCATTCTATCATTGGTACTGAGGAATTTTTCATTACTCCTATAGCTATAGATTTTCCATCCTATAGAAATGATTGCATTGATTCACCATTATTATTGAAACTTGTTAATTATCACTCCTTTTATGAATTCTATTATGACTATCCTTGTTTAATTTTACAACTATTTCCTTGCTTTGTTTGCATATTAAGGGTCATTGATGCATTTTGGGAACCTTCACTAATGCTTTATTTTTTTACTTTTACAATTAATGGCAAGTATAGCTTTGAATTTTTTCAATATCAATGCTCTTTACACTGCTTTCCAAGTCACTAGGAAGGCCCTTGGATATTATCCATGTTTGAAGATTGTTGAGCATGTCAGAGTTTGGTATTTTGGTATGCTGACATTAATTTTTTGTCATTGAAGTCAACATACTAATTGTTGTTTCAGATAGTGTGTTCACTATGTTCAGTGAAGAGGATTTCAGTTGTTCAGATGATATGTAGAAGATCTTGGTATTCTATGTTATTTTTTGTGGATCTTGCATTACTCTTTATATTTCACATCTAAAAGGATAATGTGAAATTAAATTATTATTATTATGTGTGTACAATTGAATCTTCCCCCCCTCTCAGTTGTGCTTGCCTCCTTTTGGGTGTAAAAAATGGTATTAGAGCTGAGTCCTTCTTAAGAAGCCTAACCACTTGAAGGCAATCTATCATGGAAAGTATAAGAAAAGACTACCATAAGTTTGATGGAAACTACTATCTGATATGCACGGGGACAGAAGATGAATATTGGCAGATCACTAAGAAGCCTTATGCTATTCTAAATGACCTAAAAAATGCTACTTTAGATGAAAAGAATAAATTCAAGGAAATCATGTTAGCAAGGGAGACCTTGATCACCGCCTTATCTAATTCAGAATATTCTCACATCAATGGATTAAGGACTACATATGAGGTATGGAAAAAATTAGAAACTACTTATGAAGGTGACACATATGTCAACCAAGATAAGTTGTGGGGCTTAAAAGAAAAGTATTAAGATATGAAGATGAGTGATGGTGAAACTACCTCTATCTATTTGCAGAGAGTAAATGTTCTAGTTTGTGCAATCAGATGTGTTGGTTGTACCTTGACAAACAATGAAGTTGTAGACAAGATTCTGAGATCTTTTCCAGTGAAAAATTTGCTAATATTGAAGAATTGAGAACTATAAGAGACATTTCAAGAGAAGATTTGGCAGGTAGACTTTGTGCCTATGAGATGACTACACTTAGTAAGGGACTTCCGAAGGTTGAAACTACATTAAAAGCTAGTGTGACTAAGTATGATCATGGAGAAATCTCTATAAAGATGAAATTCAAACACTATGATAAATATTGGGAAGAGATCATGGAGGAAGAGAGGAATATTTATGAACTTGAAGGTTTGATTGCAAGAAGACTACCTAACGGCTATGGTAAGTATGAAGGAAATTTACCTTTGAAATGCTTCAATTGTAATAAGATTGGTCATATTGCATCTAGATTTCCGAACAAAAGCTTCAAGTATTTTAGAGATAAATCTAAAAATTATCATCCTAAGGGTCATAAAAAATTTGATGTTGTTGAAGAAGATGTGATTGATAATGAGTATGTTACCAGTGAGGAATAAATTGTGTTTATTTCTATTGAAGAAGATAAACCTATTGAGGAAAAAACATCGGTTTCACGAGTTGTTAAAAGAGATGAATGGGTCATTGATAGTGGATGCTCACATCATATGACTAGTGATAAGGATAATATTGTGAATCTTGAGGACTATGATGGTGTTGTTTTTAGATTTGGTAACAATGCTCTCTAATTGATTAAAGGAAAAGGATCTATTACTCTTGATGGTAAAAACAATGTTGATGGTGTCTTGTATGTTTAAGGTTTAAGTCATAATTTGTTGAGTGTTGGACATCTATTGGATAAAGGTTACAAATTGGAATTCATGGATGGAATATGAAAGATCATTGGAAGTATAGGAAATATTATTGCATTAGGTACACAAACTACTGGTAATCTATTTCATTTGAAAATTGTTGAGAATAAATGTTTGATTCCTAATATTGATGACAGTTGGTTATGGCATAGAAGATTTGTCATGTGAATTTTGATAATATGGTGAAATTTAGCACTCCCAATGTTGTAAGTGATTTTCCTAAACTAATGAATCCTACCAACATGTGCAAAGAATGTCAATTAGGTAAACTGACTAGATCTACTTTTAAGAATAAGACACACTCTTCAAATGGAGTGTTGGATTTGGTACATACATATCTATGTGGTCCCACTAAGACAAGAATCTATTGTGGTGATAGATATTTTATGCTACTTATTGATGACTATTCAAGGATAATGTGGGTTACATTATTGAGAGAGAAATCAGAAGCTTTTTAGAAATTTGAGATATTGAAGATGATGGTAGAAATAGAATCTGGAAAAAGATTAAAATTCTAAGATCAGACAGAGGTGGAGAATTTACATCTAGTGAGCTTTATGCCTTTTGTGAAGAACATGGGATAAAGAGACAAACTTTTTCTCCATGAACCCCACATCAGAATGGTGTTTCAAAGAGAAGGAATAGGACTATCCTAGACACATCTAGGACTATGATGATTGAAGGAAAAGTTTTGTAGATCTACTCGAGAAGTAGCATGCACCACAGTATATACTTTGAACCAAGTATAGATTTTGTAGGGAACTGGTAAGACTCCTTATGAACTATGACATGGTCATATTCCTACAGTGAAATGCTTTTTAATTTTTGGAATTAAATGCTACATTAAGAGAGATGAGGATATTGGAAAGTTTGATCCTAGAAGTGATGAAGGAATATTTCTCTGGTATTCTACAAAGAGAAAAGAATATATATGTTATAAATATAGACTGAAGAATATTGTTGAAACTGAAAATGTTAGAGTTAATGAGAATATGTAGAGATCAGGAGGAACCTGCTGGTATGATATAGCTGAAGAAGACAATCAAATTATGGAAGTGCAAAATCAGAATTAGGATGGACCAAAAGAGTAGAAAGAACCTGTGGAAAATGAAGTGGATATTGACATTGAAGGGTCTGCTAAACAACCTACACTGAAAACTCCATGGTATGTAACGATTAATCATTCTGAATATGTCATTATTGGTAATAAGAATAGAGGTGTTAAAACTAGAGGAGGAATTGGTAGGGATGAAACATGTCTGTTATCTGAATTTTAGCCTAAAGATATAAAGGATTCATGTAATGATGAGATTTGGATGAAAACAATGAGAAAAGAACTTGATCAAATTAATAATAGCACAACTTGGATTCATGTTCCCAGACCTATTGAAAAAATGTGATAAGTACTAAATCAGTTTTCAGAAACAAGTTGAATGAAGATGGTAAATTGGTTCGGAACAAAGCAAGATTGGGAAGCAAATGATATTCACAAATGGAAGGTATTGAATTTAAAGAGACCTTTTTTCATGTAGCTAGAGTTGAAGTTGTTAGATTACTTCTTGTATATGCAGCTTACCAAAAATTTAAAGTCTATGAGATGGAAGCTAAGTCTACATTCTTAAATGGTGAACTAGAGGAAGATGTTCATACTGAGCAACCTGATGGTTTTACTCTAATCGAGGAAGGAGATATGATTTGTAAATTGCATAAAGATTTGTATGGATTAAAGAAATCTCCTAGAGTTTGGTATGCCAAATTGGACAGGTAATTGACAAAGATTGGTTTCAACAAGGGTACTAGAGATAGTAACTTATATTTTTGAATAATTGATGATAATATCTTGATTGTTAAAATATTTGTTGATGATATTTGTAGACACCTAAAAATGGCCTACTTCTCTAATGCAATGACATTACTAATATTCCTTTTTCATTTATTTAATAATCTTTATTATTTAATAAATCATGTCTTTCTACCATATTCTAAGATCAAAATCATCATTTCCCTTTAATTTTGTCATTAAGTAGTTTTAACTAATTACTTTAAATATTCAACGTCTAATCAATATTTTATCACCTATTCATCTAAAATATAATTAAATAATTAAATATTATTTAATTATTCCATGTCTCCTTATAATTGATTAAATAATTAAATTTAATTAGTGTCCCCCTCCACTAATAATTACATTTATTTAATAATTAAATGAAATTCTATATCATGATTAAATAAATTATATTTATTTAATTAAACTAATTATTCCCCTCTCGTGATTAAATAAATTATATTTATTTAATTAAACTAATTATCCCCCTCTCATGATTAAATAAATTATATTTATTTAATTAA
The DNA here is from genome assembly GCA_018584345.1 of Thuja plicata. NCBI lineage: Eukaryota > Viridiplantae > Streptophyta > Pinopsida > Cupressales > Cupressaceae > Thuja > Thuja plicata. The sequence goes on from MU224863.1 coordinate 85,647, forward strand.
ACTAATAATTCCTCTCCCATGATTAAATAAATAACATTTATTTAAATAACTAATAATTCCTCTCATAAATAAATAAATATTTATTTATTTACAAAATACCCCCACATGTACAAATAAATATTTTATTATTTATTTAAATCATAATTATCCGCCTAAATTCCTAAATCACACTCACATTTGTTAGGATTAAGTAATACTGAGAGGGGGGTGAATCAGTATTACAACACTTTGAATTAAACTTAAACCAATTCCAAATAAACCATAAGATTGCTGAAATGAAAAGAACATAAGAAAATAGCACACAACTATTTACACCATAATTTTTTGTCAAGGAAACCCTAGCCAAGGGAAAACCCCAGTGGGGATGGTACCCACAAGAATGCACTAAAGTATAATGTCCCTATTAGGAGCTGAGTATTGCATGGTACATTTCCTTATTAAAGGAATTTCAACCCTATTAAAGGTATACAACACCCTGTTAGGGGTACACTGAGCTTACAACTCTTATAACCAATACTTTTGTTACCAAGTGTTCTCGGTAATGAATAAAAATAAGCATCTCCAATTCTTAGATAGTTCCAATTGTAGTTGTCAACAATATCTGTCAACCTCTGA
>MU224863.1:100127-117847 GCA_018584345.1 Thuja plicata
TTTTACCTTTTTGACAATTCTTGCACATGATGTTGTCTGGCTTTGTCATCGTCGGTAAGCCTCTTACATTTCTCCTTCTGCTTATTTTCATCATGTTGTCAAAATTCACATGACACAATCTTTTGTGACACAACCATATGTCTTCATTTTTATTCATTAAGCAAGTGGTGTTAGTATCATTCAGATAGAATAATTTACCTTTAGTCTGGTCACTAGTACCAATCAGTTTTCCTAATTCATTGAAGATCTTTGCCTTCTTATTCTCAAATTCTACTCTGTGACCTAAATTATTCAGCTGAGAAACACTCAACAGATTATAAATCAATCCTTTTACCCAATAATCATTTTCACATTTAATTAGGTTATTCAGCATTATAGTTCTTTTACCTTCAACTAGACAAGGTGTATCATTACCCATTCTTACTGTTCCACCATGATAATACTCAAAAGTGTTAAAATTTTCTTTATCACCAGTCATGTGGTGAGTGCAGCCACTATCTATAATCTAGATGTCATTCTTGCTAACCTTAGACATGAGTGCAGTTTCTACATACCTTCCATCTTCATCTGAATCATCCTTCACAGCTACAAATACCATCTTGATGTCTTCATCAGGTTTGGTGTCAGTATCTTCATCTAAGTTGCAAGTAGCTAGGTATCTGGCCTTGTTGCCTTTGTCCTTGTAGTCTCGGGTATCTCTTCTTTCTAATTGTTGGTAACCTTTTTAATCTTTGTTATCACCTCTGTCAGATTTCTTCTCACAAGATCTTCCATTACTTCTGTCACCTTTTCTTCTATTAGGACATCTTACAGCAAAGTGTCCAATCTCTTTACAATTTAAGCATACAAGTGGTAACTTGCCTTTGTATTTACCTTTTCCTCTCTGCATTCTTCTAGCCATAAGTGCTTCTATTTCATCTGGATCTTCTTCTTCACTTTCACTTTTACTTTCACTTTCACTATCTCTTCTAGATGTGTGTCTATGACTTGATTTTCTTATTCTTATAAAACACTTAAATGCAGACTCTAAGTTTGGTAAGACACTATTATCAAAGTTATTCATCTCAAATGAAATTAGTCTACCAATTAAACTATCAAGAGTAACTGTTATTTTTTCTACTGCTCTCATTTTTTGAATGGCAGAAAATCTAATAGCATATACAGGCAGTAAGGTTCTTAAGATTTTACTTACCACTGTCTCCTCTTCAAGTGTACCTCCAACTCCTCGTATAGCATTGACTACTTTTATTCTTGTGATGTATTGTGTGATTTTTTCTCCTTCTTTCATTCTGAGATCGCCAAATTTTCCTCTAAGGCTTTCTGCCTTGGCTCTTAGAACATTTGTATCACCTCTATGTACAAGCTTCAGTTTGTCCCACATCTTCTTTGTAGTTTTGCAATTCTTGACATCTTCAAATTTAGCATCAGAGAGTGAGGAAGAAAGCTCTATAACCATGTAGTTGTGTTCATTCTTCTCTCTCAATTGATCTACTTTCAATACTCATGTAGGCAACACATATTGAGTATCTAAGAATTGAGCAACATCATTACCAGTACCTAATAAGTGGAGTCTTATCCTACTTTTACATGAAGTAAAGTTGTCTTTGTTCAACTTGGGCACATCTCATCTTGTGATCTTGACTTAGGTCTTGAAACCTTCCTTTCTAAACACACAAGCTCTGATACTAATTGTTAGTAATAACTGAGGGGGGGGGGGGGTTAAATTAGTGGCCTCAAAAATTTATCCTTCAAACATTAACCACCAATCAAATAAACCTCATATTATTAAGTCCCTACAAGATGCATGTCATGAAATACTTATAATGATTAAATGTTTGTCATTTTTCCTTGTCTGTCCTTATTCTCCTTGATTACTGATAAGTAGTATAACTATTTACCAAAACTCAGTAAATAAGCATAGTATACCAATCAACCCAGTGCTAACTATGTCAGATACAAAACAATAAAGAAATGAATCATACACACATAACACATGAATTTTTAAAGTGGAAACCCTATTAAGGGAAGAAACACTAGGACTGGTACCCCAAATTTTCACTCTTCTGAAGTGAGCCCTATTAGGAGCCAACCCTGTTAAAGGTTACAAACACACTGTTAAGTGCGACCTTGTTAGAGGATTTTATACATAGAGGTTGTCACTTAGTATCGGGCATCTATTGCTACCATCTTTGAATTAGGCTCCTTCTTAGACTGTCAATAGGTATCGGGAAAATCCAATGCTACTTTCATGAATCAACCTTTTTGGCACTCCTTGGGATGTACCTCAATATATAGAAGACTGTTAAGTCCTGCTGTGTTAAGAGACTTGATGCTTCAATGGCTAAATTGAAACACTATGACCTATTTCTAATGCAACTTTGAATTGCAGATTTTCAGATCTATTTACGTACATTACCTCTCTAATCAATGTATCAATTCAATTCTTTGTGCTCCACACTTTCTTCTCTGTGATGTTGTGCTTCACTGTTCGTCGGTGTCTATAGAATTCTTTAGCTCTCCTTTAGCTTGATTGATTAGGGCTATATGAAGTAATTCTTCATCAGCTTCTCTTTAGCATCCTCTTTCTATTCACTCCCCTTAATCCCCTTCTCATGTGATACAAAAATGAATTAAGCTTGTCTCTTATATAGACATGATATTCACTGTTTCTTGATTCTTGATTCCTAGCATGAAAAACAATCCATCCAATTTGATTTAAAGCATAAATCCTAATTTATCTCATAGTTATCTTCTTGCCAACTGTACAAATCTTCTTTAAATCAATTACTTAACTCTGGTCAAATAAAACAAAGAAAACAACCAGCTAAGTCTATCTTTAGCTCTTGCCAGCTAGATATTTTGTCATTTTCTATACTCTCTATTCCATCAGTCAACTCTTTTGTTAGTTGTCAGTGACAACTAAAAGTTCTATCGGTGTGACTCCAGTTAGCTTTGAGATCTTTGTCCATCAAGCATCATTGGTTTTTTACTCTTTGGGAAACTCTATTTTTAGCTCGTCGGGCATCCTGTGGTTTTTCTTTGTTGGGAAACACTATCTTCTGCTTGTCAGGTATCACTGTGACTTTTCTTCTTTGCCTTTACCGATCGTGTGCACTCCGTTGGTGTTATCTATTACCTAGTGAATACTTGACTTTTATGCATTGCTAAAATGATAACCTTTTTCCATTGATTCTCTGAAGTCTTTGGTGTCATGTACATGACCGTACAGATGATATCAATTTGACATCAATGACAATACAAACCATTAACTCATTTAATGCCTTGCATTATCTTCAGCTTAACATTATCAAACATTCAATCAATTACATGTCATCAGAATCAACTGACTACAAATCTTTATAGGTTTCTCTCCTATCCAGATGAATTGGTCATGAACTATTCTAAGTATAATTTTGAACCATTCTTCTTCACTGAATTCATACAAGTCTAACATTTTCATTATGCTCAGGTTTTCTAGGTGTTTGAACTCATCCTTCATTTTACCATCATCTCCTATCATGTCTCCCATTTTGGTAGCAATCTCATCATCTCCCAATGTGTCATATTTGTAATGTATATATGTCCTAATATCCTCTACGTGTACGACGTTGTATGGTGTTTGGGAAAAGGCTCCTTCAGGGTCATCTTCACAAGACTTGAATGCATGTTTCTTGAATTTATATCTAGGTCTATCCACAACATCATAAATTAATGGTGCATCCATAACTTCTACTAGACAGATAGTCTAAATACCTCAAACACGTTGAATTTTGACCTTTCTCTACGATCAATCATGAAATTTGGATTCTTGGCAGTCTGATACTCTCTAAAATCTCCTCTCCTTGGTTGCTAATTTTCAAATGGTGAAGAAATAAGTAACTCAAATGTCTTTTATTCATCTCTAAGTGAGAAAATGCACATTACCCAATAAACTCAACTTCATACATTGTCTAGTCAATCACAAATCTCACGATCACAGAATATGAATCATCTGATGTTACGATCACATATATAGGTTCCATAATGTCTGCATACACTATAACCAAGCTTTCATGATCTTACTCCTCATAATCAGGGACTGGATATAATTTGGTGTCTTCATCCAATGCTCTCCCTAAGGCCATGTTCGGCCATTTAGGTCAATGTAGTAGTGTTAGCATCAGGAAAAGATTTAGTAGCATCTATTGTTTCTCCTTGAACCAATATCTCATTTGAATCTTTCACTTTCCATACCTTACCATTTTTGTTATCATCTACTTTCTTGAAACAATTGTCAAATTCACTTCTTTAATCTTCAAGAATCTTACCAGTATCACTGTCATTCCTCTTTGTATTCATAGGAGGTGGTACTCTTCTATTGTCTTCTCTATTGTACCTACACAACTTTGCTATATTCCCTGGATTGATACATTTGTAGCATATAGGAGGAGGTCTATTCTGATTTACATGCAACTTACAATACCTTGGAATTTGCCCAAGCTTATTACATTTGTAACATGTTGTTTTAACTATTGATTCTCCTCTGATGTTATCTTATCTATATCTAGATTAATCAGGTTTCCTGCATTCTTCTTTCTTGTGTCCATACGCATGACAATTAAAACAATAAATGGAATTTTTTTTGAAAGGGGCATTACCTCGGAAATATTTCTTCATGTGTCCAAACTTGTTACATCCAAAACATCTACCTCTGAAAGGTCTAATCTGTTCTTTAGGTTCTTCACTAGTAGGTTTTTCTCCATCAGTCTTCGCATCATATTTTTCTCCTTGATTCTTAGAACATTTAGCTTCATTGAAGCCAACACCAGTCATTATATCTCCATTAGGTTTTTGTCTATCTCTTTGTTCATTGATCAAGTCATTGCTCATGTGAAGTCTCTCAATATGTTTCTTTGTCTCAACAAGTTCACCTTTTGTGTTCTGATTATATTTCTCCAATTCTAGATACTTTTTCTTTTATTGTTTAAGTTCAATCATCATTTGTCCCAACACAATATTAGCATCCTTCAAATCTTCTTCAATTTTGTTTTTAACATCCTTTTCTTGTCGAACCTGTTTGGCCATCGTTTCATGATTAATATTTAAAGTATAATTCTCTTGTTCAAGTTGCTTTATCTGATCTGAATTATCATTGTCTGAATCCTCTTTTATCTGAACCATAAGATCCTATCTTTGACTTATGGAAAGTTCAAGCTAATCTTTCAGTATCTTAATGAATCCCTCAGCTCTTCTTAAATTGAATCTCAAGTCACCATTCTCTTCTTTTTCTTTGTCAAGGTCTTTAAGTGATGCTTCAAAGTTTTCTTCCAAACTTATAGAATCCATCTTGATCTCCCTTAAGTTGTTAAATTGTATTTTCAAGGGCCAAAATGTCTGATACCAATTGTTAAGATTAAGTAATATTGAGAGGGTGGTAAACCAGTATTATAGCACTTTGAATTAAAATTAAACCAATTCCAAATAAACCATAAGATTACTTAAATGAAAAGAACATAAGAAAATAACACACAACTCATTACACCATAATTTGTTGTTGAGGAAACCCTAGCCAAGGGAGAACCCCGGTGGGGATGTTACCCACAAGCATGCACTAAAGTATAATGTCCTTGTTAGAAGACCTAGCATTGTTAGGAGTTGAGTATTACATAATACATTTCCTTGTTAAAGGAATATCAACCCTGTTAAAGGTATACAACACCTTGTTAGGGGTACACTGAGCTTACATCTCTTACAACCAATAATTTTTTTACAAAGTGTTCTTAGTAATGAAAAAAAAGCATATCCAATGCTTAGATAGTTCCAGTTATATTTCTCAACAATATATGTAAACCTCTGATCTCGCATCTGCCATCAGTCATCTCCAATATCTCTTTCACACACACACACACTTTCGCTTTACAAAATGTTCTTCATATATATATGTGTTACATCATTTAGTCGGCTCTCAAATAAAATACAAAATAGAATAACTACTTATACAAAAATTAAATACAATTTTGGTGCTCATGTACTACCAAAGTATAGGTAATTCTTAATGAAAATCCAACTTATCATGTTTGGATTCTATCTCATGCTCCCTCAATCATCATGACTGTTCAACTGCTCTGTTTCACTGTTCTATTGTCTTCGCATGTCTTCAAAACACTCTAACTCTCTGTGATCATCACCAAAACACAAGTGACATTAAGTGAATTTCATACATATCCCATAGTGTCTTCCTCTAATCTTGCAAGTCATCAAACATCATATATGATCTTTGATGTCCAAAATGATACTGCTATACTCTATACTTTTGTTCCTATACTTAGTCAATTTCAGAAGTGTATCTCCAAAATTGTACTTAACTCGATCATTATATCAGGTAGGTTGCCATTAATGACAACTCTCAAGTGTCTCACCTCACACCAAAAATATCAATTGCCAACAAAATTGAGTTAACTTCTCAATCACAATTCCTTCCTCCATAATTCTCTCTCCTAACTATTCAATCTACATTGTTAATTTCTCCCACAGCAATTAGTTAACTCTCCAATCAATTCAGTCTTCTAATCCATGCAATTAGTTAGTTCATCCATACCATTTGTTAACTCACCATTCTATTCAAGTCATCTCTCTAACCTATTTTCTAATAGGTCAATCAATCCCCCAATCATGGAAATCAAGCAGAGTTGAACTCCTACTCACTCTGAGTTCAACTCATAAATCACAATAAATTAGTCCTTCAATCATGGATTCTTGGTTGAAACCCCTAAAATCTTATAAATAGATATTCAAACATTTGATTTTGGTAGCCATAATTTCTTTGAATTCTTATATTGGCATACAATCGAGCACTCATTTATGAGAGCCCACATTGAATAAAGGAGAACACCAAGGAAGGATTTTATGGTTTGCATATTCATGTTCTTAGAATAATTTCATATTAATTATTGTTTATGCTTATTATTTTTCTTACATCCTTTCTTGAGTATTGGGAATACTAATTTCTTTAACAATCTCTTTGTGGTTGAGATTTTAGTGTTTTTGAAATGGGTGTACCTAAATTAGACATTATGAGGGTACTGGTAAAACTACATGGTGGAATGATATCTCTTACTATTATTACCATGGAACTAAGGGACACAAGATAGCCAATTTCATAAAACTGAAGCATATTATCTAGGATTTCATCGATCATGGTGAGATAGAACTTATCACAAACACGGACACCACCAATCAAGATCACAAAATCTTCAGAAAGCCATTGATGGATTATGGAAAAGGTAAGGCCTCCACTTCTGGACATGACAATAAAGAAAGCTTAAACTAATCCAAAACTAATCCTGATCTGACCATAAACACCATCACCATCCGAGGTCCAGATACTAGTTGTGTTGTTGCTACCTATCATTCCAAAATCATAGTGCAAGGAGCCTCGACAAAGACCGTTATACCAAATAAATCATCTACCCCACCATCAGGTCAATATAACTTATTATATCATCTAAAGAAGACCTTAGTACAAATATTCATCTATCAACTTATTCAAATATATCCCAATCACAAAGAAGCATTATATACAACCCTACAACAAGCCTATGTTTCGAAAGATATAGAGGTCGCTGAATTTCAAGTCATGGTAGGAAATATGTCCACACAACATCATGTTGCCTTCACTGAGAAATATATTCCTATCCATAAACCATCTCAAAATGACCCCTTACATCTTGAAATCATTGTTAACCTCCATAAAATTAGACAAGTCTTGATAGATGGTGGGGCGTGTCTAAATATTTGTACCCTAAAATTGGTAAAAGAACTCAGCTACTTTGACAGTTATGTAGATGTTACCAAGAAGATCACCATTAGAGCATATGATGATGAAGAAATACCTTCCAAAGGTTTAATTAGTTTTCCAATTAGAATGTGTCCACTAACACAAGACACCGCCTTCCAAGCCCTAGACCTAGAGCTTGGTTACAACATGTTATTGGGATGACAATAGATCCATTCCATGCAAGCAGTACCATCTACTTATCATGAATGTTTGAAATTTCCTAATGATGGAGTTGAAATCACAGTGCCTGGTGATAGAGATCCTTTTTTTGTACTTTAAAAAGACGAGAGGACCTACTTCCAATCAAGTACCTAACAATCAAGAGGTATATATGGCCTCTCAATCTCAACACATAGATTGTACAGACCTAAAAAACTCAACTGAACTACCTACATCAGATCTCAAAATTCAAGTCAAAGAAAATAGATGTGGAGAATATTCCTATGAAGACTTCTTCTATGTGGGAAAGCTACCAATCTCACCCTGTACATATGGAAATCCTAAACACCCTCTCCAAAGGAATAAAAAGCTAACACTTATCTATCCACCAATGATGTTTATAAGATGGGGAGACATTCACAAAGAAGTCATAGAAGACAACTTATCTTACTTGTTGTATACAGATCAAGAACCCCATGAGGCCAATATTCCAGTACATGAATATGGATGGGGGTAAACCATTGTCCAAAAGAGAGGGTATAATGGATGCTCTGGATTAGGCAAGAAGGAATAAGGAATTGTTGAGCCAATTGCACCAACCCAAAATATAAAGTCTCGCAACCTAGGTTATAGACCACCGACAGAAGTCATTTTGAATATCTCATTACCATATGATATTCATGCTTTTGTTTATAATGAAGTTGAAACATTCAAGGAAATCCATTCCAAAATAGACTCTTGTGACTATGAGTGGGATTCCTCACATACCACGAGAACCTTACACCTAAATACTGTCATTGCCCGACCATCTTTACAAGATAGGCCCACAAATCATCGAGCATGGATTGAAATTTCTTTGTCCCATTCTGAACCTTCATCCTCATCCTCTTTTGAAACTCATGAGTCAGTGTTTGATTCCTATGTCAATACCTTTACCAAACTCCCAATTTCATCCTTCAAACTAAAGACAACATACCTTTGGTTTACCCCGATGTTATAGATTGGGAACAACAAAATCCACCGACCATAGACATTTTTTAGAATGATGAAGTTGTTGTTGAATACTTCAGACAAAGATAAGGCATGCCTATGGGTGACCATAAGGTAGGTTTCAGCATTGAATTGGATAGAACAACATACTTTGCGGAGATACATCAATCCTCTAGTCATAAAATTGAAAGAGAAAATATAAGGCTATTAGGTGGAAACTGAAAGGCACCTTCTAGCTCCAAAATAATAAAAATAAAAGATGTATCCAAGGGTAAAAACCTCACCATGTGACCGAGGATGGAGAGATTGATATAATTCCCCTTACATAAGAAAATCACCTTTAGTATCAAAGAAAACAACAATAATCATCATTGGCACTGAAGAAACACAAAGAATGATTCACCTGGAAGAGTCATTAACACCATATGAAAGAGAACAATTCATTCAATTATTTAAAGATAGGCAAATCAAATTTTCTTGGCCATACTCTAACATTCCTAGATTAGATCCAAAATTATTTCTACACTATCTACCACTAAAGCCAGGGATAAATTCATACAAACATAAGCTTCACAAAGTGCATCCAAAGATTTCTCTATTGGGCAAAGTTGAATTGAAGAAACTATTGGACGCAAGATTTGTTAGACCTATTAACCATGCAGATTGGATCTCTAATCTCGTACCTATATCAAGATCATGTGGATCCATAAGAATTTTCACTAATGTTAGAGATCTAAATTTTTCTTTCCCAAAATATGATTTCTCACTACCAAACATAGACATGATCATTGATCTCACTTCAGGATATAAGATGTTGTCACTAATGGATGGTTTCTCTGGATACAACTAGATAAATATTACACCTGAAGATCAACATAAAATTACTTTAGCTTTTACCTGGGGTACTTAATCTTGGTGTTTCATGCCCTTTGATCTAAAAAATGTTGGAGCAGCATATCAGAGAGAAATGACAACTATCTTTCATGGCATGATGCATATCACCATGGAAGACTACATTGATGATGTATTGGCAAAATACCTAGAGAGAAATCTACATTTATCAGTATTAGGGCCAGTCTTTGACATACTTTAGGAGTACAACATAAGGTTAAATCCAAAGAAATGTGTCTTTGGTGTCACATTAGGAAAGCTGTTAGGATTTATTGTTTCCCACAGAGGAATAGAGATTGATACTGAAAAGGTTCAATCCATCATTAATATGCCTCCACCAACAACACTAAAGAACCTGAGGAGTCTACAGGGTTGACTACAATATGTAAGGTGATTCATCTCACAACTAGCTGACAAATTTCATCTGTTCCAATACTTTCTACACAAAGATGTCAAATTTGCATGGACCAAAAATTTCCAAGCATCATTTTAAGCATTGAAGGACTATCTACTCTTAGCACCAGTCTTAGTAGAACCTATTCCATATCATCCCTTATTTTTATACATATCAGCTATAGATAACTCATTGGGGGAATTATTGGTGCAAAATGATGCCAAAGGAAAGTAAAGAACCATCTACTATAGCAGTCGCACACTTGTGGCATATGAACTAAACTACACTGCAATTGAAAGAGCATGTGGCTGTAGTTTTTTCTTCCCAAAAACTCAGACATTACATGTTAATTCACAATATAATCCTAATATAAAATATTGATCCATTGAAATATCTATTGAGTAAAGCTACATTAATAGCGTGCCTCACCAAATGGGTCATGATACTCATTGAGTTTGACATTGATTACATTGATAGAAAAGCAATAAAGGGTCAAGAAATTTCTGACCAGTACACAGATGCACCCTCACCTTCTAGTCATCCAATGTTTATAGAGTTCCTAGATGAAAGCATATTTTCTCTAGAGGAGAAGAAACAATGGAAACTATACTTTAATGGCTCTCACACACAAAAGGGATCAGGTATTGGCATAGTATTTACCACTCCCCAAGGTGACTCCATTCTGAGATCATACAAGCTGAGATTTGATTGCACCAATAGGATAGAAAAATATGAAGCACTAATTATAGGTCTTGAGACAGTTGTCCAATGGAATATCCAATAGTTACAAGTATTTGGAGACTCTCAACTGATTATCAACCAAGTCAATGAAACCTACGACTCAAAGGATGAAAAAATTAGTCCTTATAAAGCCTTGGCGGAAGACATAAATCAAAATTTTGAAATGATATCATTTGAGTCATTGCCAAGGATAAATAACAAAGCAACATATTCTATGGCTACTATAGGATATTTCCTTGACATGCCACCAGATGTGACACATTATTAATTCATCGTTGAATGTCTCGCTGTCCCTTCCTTTGAAGTTCCCAAGTTTGATGTCATGTGAAAAATTATTGGTCCCAAATCTCCCTGGTACCAAGGTATATACACCTATCTAACTAGCCAAAAAATCCCCATTGACTTGTCCTAGAACCAAACTAAGTCCTTGATAAGGAAAGCCTCCTGATACACTATCATGACCAATACACTTTACTATGATAGTCTGGATGGAATGCTCCTTAGATATATCAAATTAGAAGAATCACAAATCAATGATATTATAAGTACATGAGGGCATTTGCGGTGCTCAATCTAGTGGCTTAACTTTAGCTAATAATATTTTAAGAATTGGGTATTATTGGCTTACAATGCAAACAAATTCTTTCCTATATATACAGAAATGTAAAAAGTGTCAGATACACAGGAACCTCATCCATGTACCTTCTCAGGAGCTACATACACTCACATCACCATGGGCCTTTTCACAATGGGGGTTTGACCTAGTTGGATAGTGTTAAAAACACTGAGAGGGGGGGTGAATCAGTGTTTGTCTCTTAATCACTTTTAAGGAACTTAAACATAAATCAAACATACATTGAATGAAGTTTAATATAAGAACTCATAACACAAGATATGATTATAGGGAAACCTTGATCAGAGGAAAACCCCGGTGGGAATTAGTACCCACAAATATTGTACTAGTATAATGAATCTGTTAAAGTTCCTTTGCCCTGTTAGAAGTAGTCTTTACAATATGAGTACAATGACCTGGTTAAAGGTCTAACCCTATTAGGATTCTTTTACAAAACCCTGTTAAAGGTATATGGCTCACTCCCTAGGCTCACTGCCCAATAGGATGAAGACTACAACCTTCTGAAAGATGATATACACTATATCAAAATGAACTGTTGTGATGACACTGTTGTCTGATCAGTTATGTGTATGCGTGAATGCTCTTACTCTCTTAAAGAGCTATATCATATACTGACTTCATCTTACTACTCTTCTATATCTTCCTCTTACATAATTCTCAACATTTGTAACATAACTTTACATTACATACCTATATGTTCATATCCGAATAGGCGCGACCCAAAACAAGACTCTAGTCGGCCCTAAAACAAATTACACAATTCTTCCAAACAAGTCAGATCAAGAATGTTTACTACAATGCTAATTACATCATTACAAACATAGAACCAAAGGCACTTAGCCATTACATAACAAAATAATTCACGCTGATCAAAACACTAGTCGGCTTCCATGCACTATCTTCTAGACTGTTGGTCTACTGATCTGCATGTAACTTCGCCATACTATTGTTTTGGAATATGCATTTTTGGATGTAGCATGTACACATGTCATAAAACATATATCTGAATGCACATATGCTGACTCGATCTCTCGCACGTGTGCTGATGTGCTGATCGTTGAATATCTTTGTCTGCCCTATTTTCCATACTTAGTCATTTTGTCTTTCATGACAAAAACTGAACATGACTTTGTTGCCATGATGAAAACACAAAATGAGTCATGCATCCTTAGGAAGTCAACTTTCCAACAATCTCCCCCTTTGTCATTTATGGAAACAAAGGAATGTGGCCAAGTTTCTCAAAATGACTTAACACAAAAAATGACTGTATATCATAACATCTTATTGATATATACATATACTTCTTTGCATATACACATTCTATATTACTCCCCCTTTGACATTAATGACAAAGGTGTAAAAAAACTTGTAAGTCTTCTACATACTTACTCCTTGTAAACTTCAGGGTACACAATCTGAAGAGATTGGATCTCTTTCTGCCAGAATAATTTCATTGTATCAATAGTCTGTAGATGCGCGCATAGGGCATATGTCAGTTTCTCCATTTTCATCAAATCCATGCAAGGACCTTGATCATATGTTACAATGGTGGCATCAATTTGTTTGATTTTCTCATTTAGGACTATTAGAGATGGTGCAAGTGCATTTCTCAACTGAGTTTGTCTTACTCTTATCTTGCTGATCTCCAACTTAGCCTTCTCAATCTTGTCTAACTGCCCTTGATAGACATTGTTACAAATGTTCATGTCTTGCATGGATGTTTCAATTGATTTTGTAATGCTATCCACCATGATCTCTACCTCTTCTACCTTTTTAATGTGCTCAGAGGTGAACTTCACTTTGTCCATGCAGATAGCTATAACTTTCTTACCCTTAGCTACTAATTCTTTCAAAATGGATTGACCAATCTTTAAGGATTTTAGGTCTAAGGTAAAATTATTTACCAATTCATTCAACCTCTCCTTGTATTCATCTTCTACAATTTTAGTAGCAGAGTCTACTAAGCTTGTAAAGTGTGATTTAAAGTTTGTCAGAATGCTGTCCACATCTTCAACTGATTGGACTTTGGCTACTTTCTTGTTAGCAGGCACTAAGTTATTCAATATGTTTACTGTTTCCAAAAATTGAGGGTTCCTCATAACTTATTTCTCCTTTTCTTTTTCCATAACAAGAACGCTGATCTTGATTAGGTCTTCTTCTCCCCATGCATCCAGACTTGTTGAATCAGTAGTTAACCTTGACAACAATGAGGCAGATGGTTGAGTGGATGGTGAGAATATAGTGTTCTGACTGGTATCCATGCATTCAATCTTTACTGGTATCTCTTTTATTAGTGTCTCATCACCTTGAGTATATTTTTCTTCATTTATGTCAATTGGATCATTGGTGGGAACTTCATATTGTTGTGCAGATGTATCATCAGTCCACATTTATTCAGTGCTTACAAATGCTTTATCAACTTTGTCCATATCTTTTTCAGACGCTATCATGGATATCTTGATATTATTGACCACTATAGTATCTTCTGAGTCTTTTTCTATATCAAAATTTATTCTTACTATGGGCACTGAAACCTGTGGACCTGTTGTAGGTGTATTATGAATTACTGCTTATGTAGCCTATTTAGGAGGAGCTGGAGTTACCTTTATTGTAGGCATCATTGATGGATACATGTGTCTATCCATAAACACTTGTGAAAATGCCTTTTCAGTCTCTTTACCTATCTTCTCATACTCTTTTTTCATAATCTGTAAGGTTCTTGTCTTGGTTCTGAGATGAGGATTCACTAGATCTAATAAAATAACCTTCTCATCATGCGAGCATACAGGGAGAAGAGTATCCAATGTTTCTTCTCTAATCCTCATGTCTTCCTCTATTGCATGTCTTTTCACGATCTCCAATATGTTCCATAACTGATCTGGTATCACTGTCTTGAGTTCAAGAATTGACTTCTTAAACTTGATCATATGAGATATGATCATGGAGTGTATCTCAGTCTTATCAATGTCTTGATATTTGTCATACACTTTAGCAATTGTATCTAGTCTACCTTCATTTACAATTCTATTCTTCAAGACATTTAGACTAGGTCTAAATCCTACCTCAGGAGGAGCTTGAGTATTCCTTGCTTTTCTTCAAGTGTTCCTTGATGATGGATGATTTGTGGGCACCTGCTTTCTTCCTCTAGAATTTTTACTTGGTATTGAAAGTGGAGATGAGTCTAGGTCAATAGTGGTAGAGGGCACAGAGGTGATCTCTACTTTCTTTTTCTTTTGGATCTCTTCAGTCTTCTCAAGTTCTTTGGCTATCTTGGCTTCTCTAGCTTTGTCAAAATCTTCTTGAGTGACTCCATGAACTTTTAGAATGTTGGATGTGACCTTATATGCCTTTCTTTTATTATCAGCACTGTATAATACAGAGTCAACTACATTATTCTTCTCTTTGTAAGTGCCCAATCTGGGCTCATTAGGATCTTTGGGCGCAGATAGTAGAACTTGTGCATATCCTTCTAGCACATGTTCTTCCACTTCATAACCAAGAGGATGAATCCATTTGGTTCTAGGTTCAACTGCCTCCATACAAGTGCAATCTATTTCGACCATGAAACATATGGTATCCTTATATTTTTCAACTATCTTCTTAGATAATCTGAACCTTTTATGCATCTTGATCCTAAATGTCTTGATATCCATATCCATGGCATCCCTTACACTTCTCTCTAAAGTGGCCTTAAGAGAAATCTGAGACATTGTGGGTTTGCTCTTGTCTAGGTAAAGATTTGCAACCTTTCCAACAATATGGAAGTACAAGTAGATGATCAAAGATCCAAACCTGAATGTCTTTCTCCTGTCATGCTTGATGACTCAAATTTTGTCAATCAGTTGAGCTTGCAAGATCTCACATAGGTTGTATTGAGTGTTATCCTTCACCATTCTGATAGCTGCTAGGACTGTTGCTGCAGAGACACTATTTAACCTGCTTGCTTGCTGAAACTTATACCCAAGTATCATAGTTAGAAGTTTTATGTCATCTTCTTTGATAGGGTCAACTGTCATTCCACACTTGTCACTTCTAGATAGGAAAACTTGTTCAACTTGCTTCTTGACATCTTTGCCAGTAGGAAGAACTAGTCCAGTCTTGGGAAGTCTAGTTAATTCATGGATTAGATTTGTAGTGATGTGCATAGGAACCTCACCAATCCATTAAAGGTCATCATGTATTATTCTTAGAAAAATCTTCACCCATTCTGGCTCATCAAACTCATGTGCATTAGAGTATTCAGAAATGGGGTTATCTATCAAGTGCACAAACTCATCCTTGAATGTGTAGTCAGGTTTCATCATAGATCCCATATGAGTGGCTATGTTGATATCTCCTACTATTTCCTTCTTACAGTAAATGTATGTGTGGATATCTTCTACGTGAACAATGCCTAATGGTTTTTTGGAGAAAGATCCTTCCACATCATCCAGTATGGATTTGAATGGATGCTTTTTGAATACAAATATCTTCCTCTCTGCAATATCAAATACAACTGGAGTCGCCATACTTACTCAGAACTTGATTAAGTAGGGTTTCACAAAATTCTGAAATGGCGCGACTGCTAGGGTTCTGTTACAACTTCTTATCTATTTTCTTAACTACTAAATTTGTTATGCTTCCATGCTTGATGCTTAGTGCTCCAGTGATCTCCAAATTCTGTGATCTCGAATGCAAGTGTGAAGAAGATCGAACACTTACTTTCATTTATAAAAGCTATTGTATTTAATGTTTGCAATCGTACGCAAATTACTCAGAGAATTTGTAACTTTGATCCTGATGAATTTGAGACAATGCGTGTATGCATACTGCAATATTATGAATCATAGGCGCATACTCAGAGGTGAGTATACCATCCATGTAGGGGTCTCTAGCTAGAATAGCTCCCCCTAAGACCAAGAAGGTCTATTCAAGCAGAAGGAGAGGGTGCATCCACTATGGATGCATCAACTACTTTGTCAACATCATTGTTCTTCCTTACTTCAACCCAAATTTTGCTTGAATCTTCTTTTGCTTGAACAAACTCGACTTCTCCTTCTTCTTCAAATAGTGATTTCTTAGGATCATCTTGCTTTTGAGTTCTAGATCTACAAAACCTTGAGATGTGTCCAGCCTTTCCACATGCATGACAAATGATAGGAGGTTTTATGTTCTTGTTTATCATGTTGCATTGATTTTATGTGTGACCATTGTAGTTACATAACTGACATGTAGTGTTCTACAAATTTCTTTGAGGTTGATTTCTCTGATTGTTTTGATTCATTCTTCTTTGATTTATTCTGCAATGTATATCCCTGTGACCAAAATTATTACAGGAGTAACAATAACCATTGAAAGGTCTTACCTCTTTGCAATCTCTTGCCAAATGACCATGTTTGTTACATGCATAACAAGTTCTATTAACTTGCTTGATTTCCCCTTTAGGTGGATCTATTTTAATCTCTTCAACTTTTTCAATTTTCTTTGCTTCTGAAGATGCTTCATGATCTTTCTTTCTTTCTTGCAATGAATTGATTTCAATTTGTGCTACACTGTATCCAAGACCAATAGTGTCTCCTTTTTTATTTTGTGCATTAAGCTGAGATTGAAGTGAATCAGAACTTGTATGGAGTTTATCAATCTTGTCTTTTGCTTCTATTAATTCAGATTCCAACTTCTTCTTTATGTTTTCCAATTCCAGGACTTTCATTTTTTCTTTCAAAAGTTCATCATCTAATTGGTTGCTTTCATTGATCTTTTCTTCAATAGCAATTTGACTGTCTGTGAGCTGTTCATCCAGACTTTCAATTTTCTCTTTTAGAGACATATTCTCTTCATTGAGATTTTTGACCATTTTCCCTAAATCACTTGTAGAACAATATTTCAAATCTTTTCTTAATTTCTTGATAAGCATTTGTGAGCCATCAAATTTCAGTCTAAGTTCTTCATTTTCTTTTTCAGATCTATCAATATCTTCAAGAGCTGCTTCAAGATTCTTTTTCAAATGTTTTGCTTCTGTTGAGTCCATGATCTCCTCAAGTGGTTAAACTTATTTGCTAAGGACCAGAGCTCTGATACCAATTGTTAAAAATACTGAGAGGGGGGGGGGGGGGGAA
>MU224863.1:155731-167574 GCA_018584345.1 Thuja plicata
TAGAAAGTGTAAGAAGGTGTCATCATGGGTGTAAGAAACCTTGTTGGCACCAAATAAGGAATTATGTGGAAAGTAAAATTTTTGGAAATTTGCTCACACATGTGTGAGCAAATAATTAAGACTAATTATTGTAGGAATTGAGAAATTAGCTTAATTAACCTTAGTTAATTAATAAGTAGGTTTATTTGGTGGGAGTGATGTGAGGTAGGGTAGGATCTAGGTTCAAATTAGCTTAATCCAAATTAATTTAGATTAATTGTGGTTTAGTAGAATTTAAGTCATGTGAAGGAATAAATAAATTAAAAATTTATTTAAAGGGGATTAATGAGGGATAATGTATTAAATAAGATTTAATACATTAAAAGGGATAGTATTTAAATTAAATTCAAATACTCAGGAGAATGAATCATATTTAATTAAATAGATAGAAGAATATAACAAATATAATTAATTATAATTAATTATAATGTTATGGGAATATTAATTAAATTAATATAAGGACGATTTTGGACGTCTACAACAAGAACTCTTGGATCAAGGCTTGATTAAGAAGAGCATTACCCCATGTACAGTCCTGGTTGTTTTAGCATCAAAGAAGGGGGGCAAGTGGAGATTATGCACAGATTCAAGGGCTATAAATAGGATCACAATAAGGTACATATTCCCAATCCCAAGAATAGAGGATCTTATGGATTGCCTAAGTGCGGAAATTTACTTCACAAAGCTAGATTTGAAAAGTGGTTATCACCAAAGCAGGGTGAAGGAAGGTGATGAATGGAAAATGGCATTCAAGAGCACAGATGGGTTATATGAATGGCTTATGATTCCATTTTGCCTCTCTAATTCTCCAAGCACATTCATGAGGCTCATGAATGAGGTGCTCAAGGATTTCACTAGAAATTTTGTGGTAGTATACCTTGATGATATACTAATTTTTAGCAAGACAAGAGAGGAACATATCAGACATGTTGAGGCAGTGTTGAAAAGGTTACATGAGGAGAAGTTGGCCATTAACCTTGAGAAGTGTGAGTTATTTAAACAAGAACTAATTTACTTGGGCTTTGTAGTGTCCAAGGGGTCTTTGAAGATGGACAAAGACAAATTTGTTGCAATCTTGAACTGGCCTCCACCTACTACAGCCACAGAGGTAAGGATTTTTCATGGCCTTGCCCAATTTTATAGGAAGTTTATTAAGAATTTTAGTGGGACATGGGCACCTTTGATGGATACCATAAAGGGTGGGGTAAAGACTAAGTTCATATGGACAGTAGAAGCAAGGAATGCCTTTGAGTTTTTGAAGCAACAAGTGGCTACTCAACCAATCCTCCAATTACCAAGCTTTGAGAAGTTGTTCACCATTGAGTGTGATGCTAGTGGGTTAGCATTAGGAGGGGTATTGAGTCAGGAAGGTAGGCCTATTTCCTTATTTAGTGAGAAGTTGAATGAGGTTAAGAAGAAATATTCTTCTTATGATTTAGAACTATATGACTTAGACTATATGAACTTATGATAAAATGGAGGCACTATTTTTTGCCCAAGGAATTTGTGTTATTCACTAATAATCAGGCCCTTAGCTACATTAATACAAAAGAAAAGATGAGAAATAGAAATTTGAAGTGGATGGAATACTTGCAGGCATTCACTTTTACTATCAAACACAAGAAGTGTCAACTCAACAAGGTGGTAGATGCTTTGAGCAGGAGATTGTTAACAGTGCAATAAGTCCACTTGAATACCATTAGCATTGAAGGTTTCAAAGACCTATAAAAATCAAATGAGGATTTTTGTGAGGCCTATAAGGTATATGTTGATTTTGAGAATCATTTTCATAGCAAGTTCTCTTATTTTACTTTGCAGAATGGATTTTTGTTCAAGGAAAATCAGTTATGTATACTCAAAGGGTCAGTGAGGAGGAACCTCATCCAAGAGAAACATAATGGCTCTCTAAATTGTCACTTTGGTAAGGACAAGACCTTGGAATTGGTCCAAAGGTTCTACCATTGGCCAAAATTGGTGAAGGATTTCACCAAGTATGTGGAGCAGTGTATTGTTTGCATGAAGGCAAAAGGAGGAATGAGTAATGCAGGGTTGTATCAGCCTCTACCAGTCCCTAACAGGCCATGGGAGTCTGTAAGTATGGATTTTATTATGGGATTACCCAAAACTAAACAGGGGTATGATAGAATTTATGTATTTGTTGATAGATTTAGTAAAATGAAGCATTTCATCCCATGTAGAACTACTAATGATGCTAGCCACATAGCTTATTTGTTTTTCAAAGAGATTGTAAGGATTCATGGCCTTCCTTTGAGTATAGTCTCAGATAGAGATGTGAAATTTATGAGTCATTTTTGGAAAACTTTGTGGACAAGGCTGGGTACTAACCTATCTTTTGGTTCAGCTTACCACCCTTAGAATGATGGTCAAACTAAGGTGGTAAATAGGGTGTTGGGTAAACTATTGAGGTTCCTAGCTAAGGAATATCAGTAGACTTGCGACATGGTCATCCATCAAGAAGAATATGCTTACAATGATAGCAAGAATAGAATGAATGGTAAAAGCCCATTTGAGGTTGTTTATGGCATACACCCTAGGGGTGTTTGTGAACTCAAGAATCTTTGTAGGATGGAGTATAGAAGTGGCCAAGCAGAAGACTTCACCAATATGATGAAAGAGATCCAAGACCAAGTGAAAAGGAAGATCCAATACAGTCAACAAAAGTTGAAGGCTAGGGTTGATGAAAGGAGGAAGGATGTTCAGTTTGTAGTAGGGGACTATGTCAAGGTCCACTTGAACAAATCAAGGCTTCAGAAGGGTGTACCTACCAAACTTCAAATGAAGAGGGTGGGACCTTGCAAGATCTTGGCAAAATATGGAGCTAATGCATATAAGGTGGACTTACCATCATATTTGAGTATCTGTCTAGTCTTTAATGTCCAAGACTTGATTTAGTTTAGAGGGAAGATGGATGAGATCACTCCAACCAGCCAGGGGTTCAGTGATGATGTGGGGGTTGTTGTCTTACCTCCCAAATTTAGTTGTTGCCTGATAAAGTGCTAGACTCCCAGGTCAAGAAGACTACTCGACACAAAGTTTACATGGAGCACTTAATTTAGTGGAAGGATAGACCAGAGTCCAAGGCTTCTTGGATTACTGATGTTGACTTCAAAAAGGTGGGTGTTTTAGAGGATCTCTTGTCCACAGGAGTGACATAGCTCTTCCTTTTTGGGGGAGTATGGTGCAGGAGCACCTAGGTAGGCTAGTGTAGAAATTTGACCTAGGTTTTTTCTCCTTCTTTGTTTTCTCTTGTAGTGGTTCTAGCTAGACCACTAGTCTAATAAAGGTACCAAGAGTCCTAATGTGTGGGTGTGTGTAGGAGGATAGGTTTTGATAGGTCCTTGGTGACCCTTAGGTCCATTTAGGTCCAATTAGGGAATTTTGGCATTTTTGTGGAAAAATGAGCCAAGAGAGGGACATGAGGTCCTTTTTTATTTTCTTTCATCATATTTAGTGGATTGGACAAGTTTGGATATGGTTTGACCTAGTTTGGAAATCAAACTCAAAAGTTGCCAAAAGTTGTCAATGTTGTCCTTGACAACATTGACAACTTTTATGTCAAGTTTGCATCTTCGCTGAAATTGGTTAGTTAACTGTCTAAAACTAACCATTTAGTATTTGGGTCTTCTATATAAGACCATCCTGAGGATTTTTGAAGGGTTGGCGAGTTTGAGAAATTCCATGTACAGACTGTGCTAAGCAATAGCAGTGACTGTATGTGTGTTTTGAGGTGATCGAATAGTGTAATGGATTGAGAGTGCTTCTATAATCTTTGTTTCATGTAATGTAGGTTATTTTTGAGCTTCTTATGGTGTTAGATTGGTAGATTCAATATTTTTTATTGTTTGTATAAAATCTTTCAAATTTAGCCCAATCGCTGGTTTGATTTGAGCATTGCTTGCGAATGGGGTCTTAGCTTTCTTTTCCACCGTGGCTTTGGCCCGAAATCTTGGATTATGAAATTAGACTCCATGTACATTATGTACATAGCAGGATGGGCCCAAGAAGTTGTAGCAGCTCTTTTTTAGATGATGCCCTAGGCGAGCCAGAGTGGCATGGCTAGGGATCATCAGTGATTACAGAGCTAGCTAGAGGGATTGAAAGCATCCATAGCTTCAATAAATGAATGTGGGGAGGTAAGTGAGTCAAGGGAGGACCTCTAACCAAGAGGAGAAGTTGGAAAAATTTATTATGTTGGCCAAGAAAGTTCATTTCTTGTGCAGATAGTAAAGGAGGCCTAAAACCCTGAATTTTAGGCATGTAAGTAGGGAGGACTGTATGGACACTTCTGAGGGCTAAGACCTAGAAAATCTCTATTTTCTCTATAAAGGGTGTCTATATCCTAAGTATATTTGGCACTTTTTAAGACATTTTCCCAAGATAATTTAGAAAAGGTGACCAAATAGGGCTAATTGCTTGTAGCCCTATTTTGGAGGTAATTGCATGGGTTCTTGGTCCTATTGACACCTTTGAATACTGCCTTTCCAATTTGATAATGTTTGGAATCCATTTGGACTAGATTGTACAAATGGAGCAAGGAAGACCAATTTGGGTCTAGAATAAGGTTTGTAAGGATTTTAATTCTACTTTTTTGATGTTCACTAGTGAAGGAATTAGGATCTTGTGATAAGATACCTAAGGATCCTAGGGTTAGTGAAAGAAGCCTAGTAGGTTAGTGAGTGACCTAGGAAACCCTAGAAGAGGTCTAGAAGGACAAAGAATAGTGCTACATCAATCTACCTTTTCCTCTCTGCAATCTTCTTGCCATTAGTTCTTCAATCTCATCAAGTCCTTGATCCTCATTATCACTGTAACTATCATTCCTAATAGTGCGTCTATGAGTTGAATTACTTATTTTCAAATAATATTTGAATGTAGATTCTATAGATGATAAGACACTTTTATCAAAGTTATTCATCTCAAATGAAATCAAACTATCTAGAGTAACTTTATTGTTTGCAACAGCAAGAAGAAAATCTAATAGCATATACAGGCAGTAAGGTTCTTAAGATTTTACTTACCACTGTCTCCTCTTCAAGTACACCTTCAACTCCTCAGATAGCATTGACTATCTCTTTGATTCTGTAGCTATACTAAATGATATTTTCTCCTTATTTCATCCTAAGGTCATCAAACCTCCCTCTTAGGCTTTCTACCTTGGCTCTTAGTACATTAGCATCTCCTCCATGTACCAGCTTCAACTTATCCCATATTTTCTTTGCAGAGGTGCAGGTTTTGATATCCTCAAACTCAACATTGGAGAGTGATGAGGCAAGTTCTATCATCATGAAATTATGCTCATGCTTTTCTCTTAATTTCTCAAGAGTATGAGGTCCTGTAGGCAACATATATTCAGTATCAAGGTGTTGAGTAACATCATTACCAATACCTGATAGGTGGAGTCTTATTCTACTTTTCCATGATGCAAATTTGTCTTTATTCAACTTGGGCACATCTCATTTGTTCATCTTTTAATCTTTTGCTTGAGTTGTTAAACTCTCTTTCTAAGCACACAAGTTCTGATACCAATTGTTACTAATAACTGAGAGGGGGGTGAATCAGTGCCCTCAAAATATTCCAATTAATCAACCCAAAAATTTAGTACCACAATATTAATCCTCTAGTTATCTTTAGTCCTATAAAATGAATGCCTTCAAATATATTTATATAATAAATACTGCTCGGAGTACTCTGTTAAACCTTATTCTTAATGTTTACCGAATAGCAGTCTTTCAATTTACCAAAACATAGTAAATAGCTTAGTGTATACCGATCAATCCAGATTAGCTATTTGTAATTCAAAACACTAAAGTAATGACTCATAAACACATTGACAATGGATTTTTAATGTGGAAACCTTGTTAAGGGAAAAAAACACTTGGGACCGGTAACCCAAAATTTTCACTCTTCTGAAGTGAGCTCAGTGAAGAGCCAACCATGTTAAAGGTTATAAACACACTGTTAGGTGTGACCTTGTTAGAGGATTTAAAAGATTAGTTTTTCACTTGATATTGGGCATCTCTATGCTGCCTTCTATGACCAAACCCAGGTTTGTCAAATAATATCTGGCATCTCATGCTATCTTCATGATCAAAATTTTTGATACTCCTTGGAATGTATCTCAATATAGAAAGGATCTTCTAATCCTGCTCGGTTATGAGACTTTCTAAATCAATGGTTAAACTGAAACAGTATGATATGTTCACATATACAACTTATACTTGTAAATTTTCAGATCTATTGTAAGCTTATTAAACCATTTTGATCAATACATCTTTTCAATACCTTTGCTCCACTTTTGTTTCTACTCAGTGATGCTATACTTTGTTGCTCAGTGTCCACAGAAATCTTTAGATCTTTCCTCAACTTGATTGATCATTACTGTATGAATTTTTTCTTCATCATTTTCTCTTTAGCATCCTCTTTTTCATTCACTACCCTTAATTCATAATGAATTAAGTTGTCTCTTTATAGACATGATATCACCATTTTTAGGTTCTTCATTTTCTTGATCTTGGCGTGATCCTCAATCTTAGCCAATCTTGATTTAAAGCATAACTCTTGTTTTATCTCATAGAAATATTATTTCCAACTAAACAAAACAGATTTAAATCCTTTACTTATCTCTGGGTTTATCTTGTCGATAAAAACAATGATAACTACCAGTTAAGTCTATATTTATCTCTGCCAGCTAGATATTTTGTCATTTCTGAACTCTAGTTAACTTCAGAGTTTTAACTCTTTGATAGCTTCATTCAACACTTCAATTCTCCTCGAGCTTCTCCATCAGGGTTGTCTATCCTTTGGGATTCACTACAAAGTTCTGCTCATCCATTAACACTATAATTCTGGCTGTTGGTAATGCTTGTGATTCTTCTCTTCAGCAATGCTCATCAATTTATTTTCTTAGGCATCACTGTGTCTTAAATTTCAGTGATCTCTGTCCGTCGGGTTTCACTAGCCGTCGATGTTTGTATTCACTTAGTGAATTCTTGTCTTTTGTGCATTACTGAAAGTATAATATTTTTCTCTCTTATTCTCTAAAGTCTTTGACACTTTGATTATAATGGATTAGATTATATCAAGTTGACATTAATGACAATACAATCCATTAAATGATTTAATGTCTTGCATTATATTTCTGCATTTTGGTTATCAACTTAACATCTTCAAAAATTTAATCAGTTACATGTCATCAAATTCCTCCCCCATTAATCAGTTAAGTCTCTATTCAATTCATTCTTCTAATCCATGAAATCAGTTAACTCATGCATACCATTTGTTAACTCACCAGTCTATTCAAGTCATCTCTCCAATCTATTTGATGATATGTCAATCAATCCTCCAATCATGGAAGTCAAGCAAAGTTGAACTCCTACTCACTCTGAGTTCAACTCCTCAATCACATTCAATCAGTCCTTCAATCATGGATTCTTGGTTGAAACCCCTAAAACCTTATAAATAGAGAGTCAATCCTTTAATTTTGGTAACCACAATTTTTTTTAATTCTTATGTTGGCATACAATTGAACAGTCATTTCCAAGAGCCCGCATATCATAAAGAAGGAGAATACCAAGGAAGGATTTTATGGTTCTCATATTTATGTTCTTAGAATAATTTCATATTAATTATTTGTTATGCTTATTATTTATCTTACATCCTTTCTTGAGTATTTAGAATACAGATTGCTTTAACAATCTCTTTATGGTTGATATTTCAGTGATATTACAGGATTCTATTATACCTTATTACAATATTATATTTATTGGTAACGATGAATTGGGCAAAGAATTTTCTGATGACATGCAAAAATAATTTGAGATGTCTATGATAGATGAGATAAAATTATTTCTTGGATTGCAAACTACACAATTGTATAAAGGAAATTTTATCACACGGTCCAAGTATGTCAGAGAATTGTTGAGGAAATTTGGTATGGAAGATTCAAAATTGGTAGGAACTCCTATGGTTATTGGTTGCAAGTTAACTAAGGATATTGATTCCCCTTGTGCTAATCAGATATTATATAGATTTATGATAGGAGGATTGCAATATCTAACTCATTATAGACCAGACATATCAAATGTTGTTGGAATTGTTGCAATATTTCAAACTAAACCAAAGGAATCACATATGGTTTCTTTTAACAGAATTTTTAGATACTTGAAAGGTACACTTGACTACGGATTATGGTATGAAAAAGATGATGAATTTACTCTATGTGCATACACTGATGTTGATTGGGAAAGTTATGTGGATGATAGGAAAATTACTAGTGAACGTGCATTCTTTTTACATAAAAGACTAGTTTCTTAGACTAGTAATAAGCATGATTGTAACTCTCAATCTACTATTGAGGCTGAGTATGTTATTTGTGCAATAAACTATAATCAAGTTGTTTGGATGAAGAAAATGCTGAAGGATATAAGGATAAGCATTGATGAACATATTTTTATTCACTGTGATAACTCTAGTGCTATAAATATATCAAATAATCATGTGCCACATTCAAAGACAAAGCATATTTATATTAAGTATCATTTTTTGAGGGATAAAGACAATGAAACTAGAATTTGTGTCTACTAAGGAATATATTGTTGATATCTTTACAAAACCTTTGTCGAAGGATACATTTTTGTATCTTAGGGAGAATATTGGGGTAATAGCCCCTCCTGATCAGAACTAATGATGTTGAGCATGGCGTCAATCCATAAACTCTATTATAATACCATTCACTAGATTGATGAGTTTGGGGACTACTCCTTAGAGGGATTAGTCTTATGGTTATTATGTTTTTCCTTTTTTTTTTCCTTTTGAGGCGAGTTCAATTTTTTTTTTATGTCTTTGGTCCTTTTCCATTGATGTCAAAGGGGGAGAGATTGTGTGAAAAATAGAGGTGATTATTTTTGGGAGAGATTGTGTTGAAGTTGGGTATTCAAATTGATCAAGTGGATATATTAATGTCTTTGTGCATTGGTCTATTTTTCACTTTGCATGTTACCATCAATGCCAAATGGGGAGATTGTAGGAAGATTCTTGATCATGTCAGAGTTTGGTATTTGGGTGTACTGACATTAATGTTATTTTATTGATTTCAACATATTAATTTATATTTCAGACAGTGTGTTCAATATGTTCAATGAAGAGGATTTTAGTTGTTTAGATGATATGTTGAAGATCTTGGTGTTTTGTGTTATTTTTTGTGGATCTTGCATTACTATTTATCTTTCAGATCTAAGTGGATAGAGTAAAATTGAATTATTATTAGGTGTGTATAACTAACTCCCCCCTCTCAATTTTTCTTGCCTCCTTTTGGGCCTGACAATCCATTTTGTGCTCTATAGCAATCGAGACAACCCTCTGCTAATAACACATAATAAAATTTGTTAATGATCTCATGGTAGTTCATTTTCTATCTTTTAGAACACTGGGCTCAACCCTTGTGGGATCCCATTTTACCCCACATGATATAGGATAGACACTTGTATTTGCACATGGAGAAAACAAATTAGATAAAAATAAGCATATGATTCTTGTTTTGATAATTCTTGCTTTCTCATACATTCGCGATACTAGCTATTATTATGCACAAAAAAACTTAGATTGTATGTTTGTAGATGTAGGTATATGTAGTACATAATGACCCAAAAAATTTTAGATCAAATATTTAACATCATTTATTTTCTCAAATGAAGGCATTTCAAGAGCAACAGGGATGCAAAAGATGGACACAAGGAAAGCGAGAAGGCTAGAGACACACACAAAAACTCAGCACAAACATGTCATCATAAAATGACAAGTCACCCTACACTTCATATGCCTTTTATATTCTTATATTCAAATGTACAATATACCTCTTATATGCTCATAATGGTTAGTCTCACGGCTTGTGTGAGACATTATTCATTTGCATCATTAATAAAGATTAAATTTCAAAAGCTTCTTTGTACTCTCTCCTATGTCATGTGCATCTACATAATGCAATGTAACATTTGTAATATTTTTTTCCTTTCTTTATGCACATGAATGTGATTCAACAGAATAAAAATGTACCTTATTTCTTTTAAAAACACAAAATCTTCACCTAATTGAACTTAGTAGCAGAAATCAGTAACGATGCTATGAATACATTTCTTTACCATTATGTAATACATTGTGACTGTACATCCTTCCTTGAACATGTATTCCTCTTGAACCTAATGGACACTCTTGGCCATGGAAACATGGATCTATGTCTTCTTGTTATTACATTGAAGTTGTTGTCAAGAGACACTACTCTTGATGGCTTGTATATTATCATTTATGGAATGAATACATGATTCAGATGGTCACTTGTCACATCTTTGTGTTACCAAAGGATTGGATACAAATTTGGCTAAGTATGAAAGAACAAGGACAATGTACAGGTTTGGGTTAAAGGTTTGGTATGGAAAGGTACTTTCAAGTTTTGTGTTGTGAACCTAGGAGGAGCTTCATTAAAGTATAATTCACCTTATTCCAGAATACCAACATTTGGTGAGTTCAGATGATCAAGTTATAATTCTCTGTGTGCCATTTTCCTTGTGCTTGGTGAGGAACAATGATAGTATGTTGGTTGATCAATCAATGATTCTATCAATTCAATGGGATAGATTTTTTTCAAGTTTGTTTGATAGATCTAACATTGGTGAAGTGATCTATGCATTTGTTGAAGGTTAGAAACACATTTTGATAGAGGATTTGGTTGACACTTCACACAGTACATGTTATGTTCTTGAGGCCAACCAATGAAGATATCATTTTTATAAATGGATATATAACATCGACTTCTTATGATTATTTGATATAGAGATGGTTAGATATGTTATGGATATGTTTTGTAAGTGTGAAGGATCTGTAATCATAGTTTGGATTGATATTTAAGCAGATATTTTGTATTGTACTTGCATAGAACTATTTTGGCATATATTATGCTATCTTCCAGTTCAACATTTTGGATTGTAGTACAATACTCTTTGTAAAGAAAAGAGATTTCTTAAGAGTTGTAGCCCTTTTTAATTGAGTAGTGAGCTCTAGGAAATGTTCCTGAATGCATGTGCATTCCTATTTATGTACTCAAATCTTTAACAGGGATATTACTTATGTAGATTAATTATTTGTGGGTTCCATCCCCACCATGGTTTTTCCCTTAACCGGGCTTCGAAGCAAAAATCATGGTGTTATGATCTTATAGATGTTTTATTTATGTTTCTATTGTTTACTTTCAATTCAATATGGTTTATAGTTGAATAATCTTATTTACAAGGTAAAAAGGTTTAGAACACTAATTCACCCCCCTACCCCCCCCCCGGATTAGTTTTCCTCAATACCAATAGAATCATTATGTTCACTATTTTCTAAATGCTTTACATATTTCTTAGTCACATATACTATTGCCTTTCCTTTTATCTCAATTTCATTTTCACTAATGTATAGTTGTCGATTCTTTTTATGTGTTTCCCATACATATCACTATATCTATCATTAGTCGTGTCATTGTATTTATATTATTTATCATTGCCTCCACATTTGATCATTGTTAATCCTTGTACATTTATTGGTATTGTATCACAGTGTTTTGTGCCTTCATCATTCATTGTGCATTTCATGGTTTGTAGGCTCCTTTAAGACCTCTACATTTTTTCCTTATATGAATGTTACTTTGTACTATGGACTACCCCTTTTATGGAAAAATATGAATTTCCCTATTGTTTTGGTCTTCATGATCTAGAAATCCCTGCTACTTGTAACAATGTGATCTCCTTTAT
>MU224863.1:167624-203213 GCA_018584345.1 Thuja plicata
GTTTTGGTCTTCATGATCTAGAAATCCCTGCTACTTGTAACAATGTGATCTCCTTTATGAAACTGATATATTAATGATCCTCAATGTAAACAAAAATATCTTTCATATGATAAAACCTCCTTCAAAACCTATGGCATTGACCTTTTGTTGTTCCTATAGTTATGTGTTGTAATAAGGTAGCAACACATTTATCTTGTCGTTGTCTTTGTATCTCCATGTTGTCCTTACGCTTGTGAGTGCAATACCCTATATATTCATGACCATTGTGCACATGGTTTCAACTTATTGGTGTGATGATATTTTTTTCTTTGCTTCCAACATAATAATGTTATTGTAATCGTGTTGGGCAAATACATATTTCTTATAATAGTGACATTAATTCATTGTTACAAGTGATATGTACCTTATTGATTGGACTACCATGGTATGGTGTTGCTAGATTGCACACTTACCTTTGTTAAAAAACTAAAGGTCAGTGCCAACATGCTAGGTTCAATCCTTGTGGGAGCCCATTTTTCCTACATGGTGTGAATTAATGATATCAACTTAAAGTATTCAATAATTAACATGATACTTTGACCTGCAAACTGAACCAAAATGTCAGATAAAACAATAAATTTATGATTTTTTCTTATGTCATCCTCTCTGAATTGATACATTATGAGAGATGAATATGATTTTACTGATTTTGCATATGGATTGATGAGGATCCATGAGCTCTAACACCCCTTCTCTCTCTTCCTGTAGCAAAAATTGAACATAGCAAAGAACTTTTGGATAAAGGAGATGAATATTCAACCTTACAACCATAGGATTTGTCATTCTAGGCAAAGACGGGTCCCCTCCTTCTTTCATATGTTATTTTTGTATATGTATATTTACTTTTCATAATGTACAGTTTAGTCATTCCATGACTTGTGTGGGAATTATTCTTTTGAACTTATGAATAAATAAAGCAATCTTCTTTGAACTATTGTGTATTTCCTTTCGTGTACTTGCATTTATGTTGAAACTCAAAATCACTTAATAACATATCACTCATGTAATTAACAATCTAGATTAGTCTATGTCTGCCACCAGGTCTAGATTAGTCTATGCCAGAATCTATGTGAACATACATCATAAAATAGATCTTCCTAAGGTCATCACTATCAACTCCAAACTGGGTAAGCAAATCCAATCTGTTGAATATGAATTGCTTCCATTTGCTTTTTTTTCCTGCAAAAAATTTGGACATTGGGCTAAACACTGCCCGCTTAAAAAATCTAAAGAGAAAGAAGATCATAAAAGGGAACCTAAAAAGGTATGGAAACAAAAAAAACAATACTTCGTTTAGTTCTTTAGCTGATCCTGAACAATAGGAGAGCAAAACAAAGAGGGTGAACAATAATGAGTCTAAGGTAAAAATACTCCTAGAAAACCAAACTAAGCTTGATCAACCTAGTAATGAATCAGAGGAAATTTTCCAATTTGAAAACCAAAGCACATTGGATAAACAACCTAGTGTTGATCAAGTAGTCATTGTTGATTCTAGTCAAGAGCAGGGTCAACCTAAGCTGAAGGGATTAGAAGCTTCTAATAACACAACCAATATGAATGGCTCAGAATATTTACCTCCTTCTACTGTTGTTTCTCCTATTCCTTATGAAGGAACCATCAGGTAACTAGACCCCAATGGAAATTCTTCAGAAGACAGTGAGAATGACTCATTATCCCCTATTGCAGATCTGTGGAGAGAAGAAAACCTAGAGACAATCTTGAGCTCAGAGACAAACCTGGTCGACCAAGAAGCTCCTTGGTCACAGGTAAAGATTAAAAGAGTTCCAACAAATTTTTAGGTAAAGAAGGAGACCAGAACAACAGCAATTCATGTGAATCAGCTAAAAAACAAGAAAATCATAGTCAAGGGGGAGTACAAACCAAAAGACAAATTAAGGCTAATGTTGGCACTCTTAAGAGTAAGAAAGGAAGAGAATCACAAAAGAAGAAAAGAGAGCAGGAAGAAAAACATAATATAGCGGATGGAAAACAACGTACCATCCCTAAGATTTGTTCTCCAAGTCTTTAATATGAAAGTCAACTCTTGGAATATAAAAGGGATTAATAGCCTCCATAAATAGGATGTACTAAGGAATATGGTTAGAGATAGAAAACCTGATATTCTTCTCATTCAAGAAACTAGAATGACTAAAGAAAAATTGGAAAGAATTCATGTGTCTAAAGATTATGGGAGCATAGGTGGTGATTCTGAAGGAGCTTCAGAAGGTATAGGGATTTTTTGGAATAATAAAAATGTTGTGTGCAATTTAATTCATAGTGAAAAGAATATCTTAGTGGTCAAGATCACTTACCTCAAGGATAACTTTAGCTGGAACCTGATCAATGTTTATGCCCCTAACACTAGAAGTGGTAGATATAATTATATGAAAATATTGAAAGATATTCGTAATCTCTTTCAAGAAATCAGCTGGATGATTATGGAAGAATTTAACACTCCTCTCAAGAATGAGGAAATAAAGGGAGGGATCAACTCCCAAATGGACAGCAGATATGATTTGATGGAATTTATCAATGAGCAAGCTCTATTAGATATTGACATTGAGGGAATTGACTATAATTGGTCTAATAGATGTACTAGCAAGGAATTCATTCAGGTGAAACTAGATAGAGCCCTCTTAACCAATGAATGGATGGCTAGGTACTTTTTCACTCTTTCTGCCAAACTTTGTATTGGATCTAACCACTATCCTATATCCCTAAATATTAATCAGATCAAGAGAAGAAATAAATTTCCCTTCAAATTTGAAAGAATGTGGCTAGCTCAGCCTAATTTAGAAAATAAGATTGAGGAATGGTAGAATTACACTGTTGATGGGGGAGCAATGTATAGAATGGCTAAGAAATTGAACATTATTAAAAGTAATCTAAAAAGATAGAACAAGGAAGTGTTTGGGGATATCTTCCATCATAAAGGTAATTTGCAGAATGATATTAAGGAAATTTAGAACAGTATCTAGAAGGAGGGTCTTTCAGAGGAAACTAAAATCAAGGAAAACATTCTGATTGTAGATTATCATAACATTATCTCCAAGGAGTCTTTCTAGAGACAAAGATCTAGAGCTCTTTGGCTCAAGGCAGGGGACAAAAATAAAACATTTTTCCATATGACCTCTTTGAAACACAAAGCTATTAACAGGATAACTAATCTCCAATCAAAAGGTAAAACTATTCAGAAGGAGGAAGCTATCATATCAAAAATGTTAAGATACTTCTCTGAGCTGCTAGCTAAGGATAATAATTTGAATAGACCTAATCAGGATGAGATTCTTACTGCCATCCCTAAATTGATCGATGAACCTTCTAACAAAATTCTCCAAGCTATTCCTTTGAACAAGGAAATTAGAAATGTTGTCTTCTCTTTCGAAGGAGAAAAATATCTTGTCCCTGATGGCTTCCCTATGTTGTTCTTCCAGCAGTTCTAGGATATTATTAGTCAAGATGTTCAGGCTATTGTTAAAGAATTCTTTGGTTCTAGATTTCTTCTTAGGGAATTAAATGCTACCTTCCTTGTTCTTATTCCTAAAAAAATAGGAGCCAATACTGTGGAAGAATTTAGACCTATCAGCCTGTGCAATTCTCTATATAAGATTATGTCTAAAGTTATTACCTCCAGACTGCTCTAGTTGCTCCTGAATATTATTTCCCCCTAGAAAAATGGATTTTTTCTTGGGAGACAAATCCTTGATTCTATCATTGTGCCTCATGAGAATATCCATTCTCTGGAAAAGGCCAAAAAAATAGGGCTTTATGATGAAACTGGACCTATCTAAGGCTTACGACAGAGTCTATTGGCATTTTCTACAGATGGTGTTGTCTTCCTTTGGCTTCAACAAGGAGGTCATCAAAATTATTATGCAACTTGTAACTATTGTTTCTTCCTCTTTCATTGTTAATGGGGGTTCCTCTATTTTTTTTAAACCTTCTAGAGGGTTAAGACAAGGAGATCCTATCTCTCCTATCCTCTTTTCTATTCTTGTTGAATGCCTTAGGAGGTATATCCATAAGATGGTGGAAAAAGGGGAAATAAATGGTATTCGAACATCCTCAGCTAGACTCATTTTCTCTCATGAGAAATTTGTGGATGATACTCTTATTATGGGAGAGTTGGCAATTAAAGAAGCCAAAAATCTGAAGAAATGTCTATCTATCTATACTGAGGCTACTGGACAGCTTATCAATTGGACTAAGAGTTCCATCTTATTCATAAATACTCCTGAAGAAAGATAAAATAAAATGTCCACTATTCTTGGTTGTACCATTGGGAAACTCCCTTCATCTTACTTGGGATTACCCCTTTGCTCCAATCCTCTGAAAAGTTTCTGGCACACTCTAATAGATAGATATAACAATAAATTTGTTGGTTGGAAAGGGGCACTTCTCAGCAATATAGGGAAGCTCCAATTACTGAAATCTACCCTTCAAAACCTCCATATTTATGCAATGAGCTTATTTAAAATTCCCCATAAAATTTCTAATGAAATTGAAAAAATTCAGAAAAGATTCCTCTGGTCTAGGGTTGAGGAAAAGAAAAGAATGAGCCTTGTATCTTAGGAAAATGTTTGTAAGCCTAAAAAGCCAGGAGGTCTTGGGCTGTGGACTATTAAAAAAACCAATAAACACATCATGGCTAAACAACTATGGAGGTTTTATGGAGATCAATAAGAGTGGAACTCTATTATTAAAAGTAAGTATCTCTTTCTTAATAATTCTTTGGAGGAATTTATAGGGGAAGACAAAATTACTATAGGGTCCTTCATCTGGAATAGTATAAAATCTACCAAAGACCTGATTGTGAAAGGTAAACGATGGAAGCTAGGAGATGGTTGTAGAATTGAGTTTTGGGATGATGAATGGATCCACTCTGTACCACTATCCACCAATCAAGACTGGAAGCAAATTATTGAAAGAAGCAAAGATTTTATTGGCACAAAATTTACTGATTACTGGCAGGACAACAACTGGAAGAATCTGAGAGAAATTGATGTTAGTCTCATTTCCCTCCAGCATGAGCTTCAGACCTAGTACATAAAAGACAACATTCAAGATTTAGTTGTGTGGAATCCTACTTCTGATGGCAAGTATACTGTGGCCTCTGCTGTTAATATTCTTTCTAATAGAGAGGAAAGGCCTCCTTTCTCTTTTGTGTGGTATAAAAATCTCATACCTAAAATCAATTTCTTCTATTGGCTCTTAATCCAAAATAAATCGCTGACTCCTGATAACCTCTCTAGGAGGGGTATAAATATTGTTAATAGATGTAGTCTTTTCTTTGAAAACACTAAATATTGTGATCATATCATGCTCCACTGTCCTTTCACTCGTAAATTTTGGGATATCTGTTGGAAATACAATAATGGGAAAGCAAGATACTGAGAGGGGGGGTGAATTAGATCTTCAAAATTAAACACTTAAAACAAATTGATCCACATTCATACATAAATGAATCTAATGTAATCTTAGTAAACTCAGATAACAATCATACAATGAAGTAAATAACTCATAACACAATAACTTGGTAACCCAGAAACCCAAATAGGTAAAACTGGGGTGGGGATGACACCCACAAAATTCTCCACTACTACAATAATAAAGTTTACCTGTTAAGGCTACAATGTTTGATTACAAAATGTAATCTACCCTGTGAAAGGTCTACCCTGTTAAGAGCTTAAGATCATTACAATCTACCTTGTTAAAGGTTTAAACCTTACAATGAAGTAAGCACTCTGTTAGGAGATAAGGAAAGGTCTGCTAAAACCACTCTATTAAGAGATTTTCACTTGATACAATGATTAAAAAGTCTCAAGTATTGATCCTTCATTATGCACTTTGATGCTGATGACGGATCTCCTCTTTTCAGTACCTTCTATGATCTCATAATCTGATATTTCTCTTCTCTGCTATTCACTGTGTTATACTCTGCTTGATCTTTGCTTCTGAACAAAAATAACCCTCTATGCATTTCACTTTAGAAAATGCAGTCACTTAGACAATTACTTTGTTGTCTCTTACACACACAAAATAGGGTTTCGAAGCAATCTAATATAGCTATACAAATCTAACAGCGAGATCTAGATCAACGATCAAGATCCAATATCCATACCTTGATGGTATTACAATTAATGTCTACAATGAGTCATGCATAGGATAAAACAATTAAATGCATAAATAACTCCGTAGAAGAATATTAAATGCATACATAAGTCAGCCCAAAAATCTTATACAAGTTGGTCGGATCACTAATCCTTGAAGTTTGTATTAATCCTGACAAGTATACAAAAAATTGTTTTGCTCGGCACTTGACTTCTTTGTCACTTGGCATTTAACATCTATGTTTCTACTCAGCTTGGCAATGTAACTTAGCTCGGGAATGTAACTAGGCATACTGTAAACTGCTTGGTAATGCATAGTTTTAGCTCGGCCACAGTGATAGCCAACTAAAACTTCCTAAGTGGATGAGTAAGTGTTGGTCACTAATCATTAACATAACTTAGAGATTAACAATCTCCCACTTTGATATTAGTGGCAAAAACACTTATCATTACTTATGTACATTTCATTAAAATATGGCCTAAGTACGCTAAGTACTCCCCCTAGGAATATACTTATACAAAAAGTTGACAATGCCTTCAAAAAATTATATACAAGTGTACCTTTGTTGTACTGATGTATCATTCTATATCCGTTCATACTTCCTTACCAACTTCTTTACTAACTTCCCCCTTGTTTTTGTCACTGATTGTTGGTGGGGTTAAGTTGCACTTATCCAAAAATTGTTTATGGAGCTGCAAGGTGGATTCAAATGTAGTATTCCAGCTTTCCTTTGCAACCTTCATAACTTCCAATTTTATTCCTAGCTTGGCGGCTAGACTCACTAAACTTTCTGCAGTCGATAGATTTGCACTGCTTTGTGATAACTGCTTTGCATTTGAAAGTTCCTTTTGTATTACCTCCAAGTGAGGCAACAAGCTTGTATGAATAGTTATCAACTTGACCCTTATTCAACCATCTTCAGCCATAAGCTTGGCTATTCTCCTTTGTGCATTTATCAATTTATTAAGATGTAAAGAACTAGAAGTAGCATCTTTACCTAAAGTAGTACCAGTTGATCTTAAATCTAACTGTAGCTTCTCAACAAGTTGTAGATTATCCTTTGTGAAAAATTCAACATCACATAATTTCCTATACAAAGAATAAACATTGGCTGTAACTTTCTCTAGATTTTCTACAAGAACAGAAAGTTCAACCTGTCTAGTGGCAATTTCTTCTGAGATCTTCTCTAGAAATTTTCTCTCAAATCTTCTCCTGGGCCATTGTAGAAGCTTCTCATTACTGTCTATGTCCTCATCTGTTACCTTTTGTGCAATGGTGACTAGTTGATCTATGATTGGAGCTTGAGGCATTTCATCCTCTAAGTCAAAAGCCTTTGTAAATATGTCTTTGATGTCATGCAACACCTTCTTTTGCTTTTGTTCAATCTTCATCTCTTCCTGTCTCTTCTTCCTCTTAAGTAACT
The DNA here is from genome assembly GCA_018584345.1 of Thuja plicata. Classification (NCBI taxonomy): domain Eukaryota; kingdom Viridiplantae; phylum Streptophyta; class Pinopsida; order Cupressales; family Cupressaceae; genus Thuja; species Thuja plicata. The sequence continues at coordinate 175,198 of MU224863.1, forward strand.
CTTGAAGAGTCCCAATTTGTTCAAAAGATAACTCATTGGGATCCCATTGTGGAATCACAATGACTTCATCTAGTGTTACATCTAAAATTTGAGACATCTTCTTCAATATTTTCTTCTTCTTCATTTCTGAAGAACTTATGCTCAGCAGCATAATATCTTTCCCTTTGACAATGTCAATATCCAATGCCTCCTTCAATTCTGTCAATAGAGTCTGTGGATTCGGCATACCACCAGTTTTAGGACCTGTGGGATTGGATGATGCAGAGTGTGGTAGATCAACCAACACTTGCACTACCTCTTCTTCTTTAGGCTTATCAACAATATATGTTATCACTACTCCACTATCTAAAGTTGTCTTCACAACCTCTAAAATAGGTGGATTATATGAAGTTACCTCTTGTTCATTTGTTTGTTGTTGCCCTTCACTTTGCTGATTATTGACAACTTCAATTTTCTCACTAGATGCTGTGGACTTTTCTTCTTCAGTATCAACTTCCTTAATAGGTGAATTAGTGTCTTTTCCACTCGGCATCTGTTGTTCCTCGGGATTCAAATTGCTTGGATCATAAACTATATAATCCATAGGAATGTCTGCAGTCAGATCAACAGAATTTGTTGCATCCAAAGCATCTTTGGTCTTGTCCTGTTCTATTGCAATTTGATCTTTAAGTATTTGTGGTTCAGGGGTAGTCTTCACTTCAACTTCTTTTGCCTTTGGCTCAAATGTCCCTTCACCAGATTTCTTGTCTTTTGGAATGGCCAGTCCAAAAATCTCTTTCTAGATCCTTGTGCTTTGTTGTACTAAACCTTCTATATCACTCTTCAGAATAGCATAGCCTCTGAGTTTAGGAACAAACCTACTCTTATAATCCTCAATGAATTTGGTTCATTGTTTGGAAGTTAACTCAGGTATTATCTTGGCTAGAGTTCCTTCTCTGATCTGTCTTTCAGTGGCAAGTGCAAGTTCCCATTTGCTCGACAGAAAATCATAAATTTCATCAGGAACATGATTTCCTATCTCAGTAGGAGTCAATTTGAAAGAACTCATCATGTCCAAGAGTGCTTCCTAAACTTTGTGCCTATCTGTTGTTTTCAACTTTTCATACTTGATGAACTTAAACGTTGATAACCCTGCTGAATTCCTTAAAGTGTCACATACCTCATCAATACTTGCTAGTTTCTTTAATTAAGATTTAGGTATGTTGCTAGGTTCATCAGTTTCTTTCATCTCCTCATCACTATCTGGCCCCAAATCTAATTTCCTTCTTGGTCTCTTTGCTGTCTTACTCGGCTCAACCTTAGGAGAAACCTTTGCTTCCTTTCCAGAACTACTTTCTACAACTTTTATTTTACCATACACTTTTGTTTGTACTTCTACTGGGGAAGTAACAGTAGATGCTCTTATCCTTGGATGATTAGCTGCAGGAGGTGTAACCTTGGGTTTGGCTCTGCTTGGCTTGGTTATTATAACAATTGATGGTTTATTGCCCTTAGCTTTCTTAGTAACCTCTTCTGATGCACTAACTTCCTCTTCTATAGAAATGTCCTCACCTTGTCTAGTGGTCAGGTCTAGAGTTGCATCCTCAGGTTCTTCATCACTACCTAAGCCAACCATTTTCTTCAGGTTTTTCACAATCTTCTTTCCTTACCTCTCCATAGTTCCCTCATTCAAACTTCTAGAAATTTTAACCTTAGCTTCATCAAAATTTCCAAATCTCTCTATTGTGGTATCAATTGCCTCAGATATGAGTGCAGTGATGGTGGTCAATGCTTCATCAACATTGATTTCATATGGAAATGGCTCTAAGCATGTTATCCTAGGAGTCACTGCCTTGATATAAGTATTATCTATATCAACTAGAAAACATATTTCCTTATAGTGCTTCTCCACTAGTGACTTAGGTATCCTAGTCCTTAATCTCATTCTCTTCTGGAATTCTAAAAAATAGCTCCCCATTATGCTATTTAAGTTACTCCCTAGTTTCTCTATACATTCACTAATCTGAACTGTAATAGGTCTATCCTTTTTCCAAACAATATTTCCCAGTGTAGGAAATGTGTCCTGAATGTAGAAAAATATACATGCTAGTAAAGAACCAAACTTACATGATGAGCTCTTAGCCTTTCTGATTGATGCTAGGTTCTTGGCTAATTGTGTCTGCTATAGCTTGGCAAGATCATATGTATGACTCTTCTTCACAATTTTCCATGCCTGATCAACTGGTGTACAGGGAACACTATCCAGTCTACTAAACTAATAGAACTTGTGTGCAATTACCCTTACTCCAAAGTCAAGTTCTAGGTTAGTAATTGTAGATATAGTCATACCTCTATTATTCCATACTGCTCCAGTGTTCAATGTAATTTCCTCTTTGTTGTTATCCCTCATGGTCCATTTTTTGTTCACTATCAGATATCCAGTCACTCGATGAATCATGCTTCTGGTGATCTTGACTGGTCTATTATCCAACCACATGCACATGTAATGAACTCGGCTAAGGATAACCTTAATCCATTCATCTTGTAAACCTTGGGGAAAATCTAGGGCATGAGTTAACCCTTTTTCGGCTAAATGTTTGAATTCTTCCTTCAGAACTCCATTATCACACAATTTGTTGTAGGATTTCCTCAATTCACTATCTCCTACTTCTCCAATCTTAACTATATAACATGATCAAACATCATGAATCATAAGTACCTTGGGTGGAATGGATGAGAGGGATCCCATTAAATCACTCTGTATCACACTTTCAGGAATGGCTCATAAGTTGAGAGGTTCACATTCATCACTCTGTATCAACTAAATTTGTTTTGGTTTTGCCTCCATACTCTTAGCTGGTGTGGAAGAACTTGCATCCATAATTCTAAAATTTAGGGTTTGAGAGATAGATAACAGAGTACCTCGGCAAGTAATTCTTTGCACTGTTCACTGTTCACCTTAAGATTGCCGACGGCACGCTGATGAAATCTTCATTGCTAGCTCTGTTAAGATCAATTCTAAAAATCACTTCAATCACTCCGTAAATAGTAAAATCACAAGGTAAAAATCAAATGTTGACTGTTCATCCTTTATAAGCTTCAAAAGGTTAAGATAGGTAAGCATTGAATGTTTTTCCCGTTGAGTTAGTGCAAGCCAGCTGTCCTCAGCCTTAACACAACTTGCATCCCACTCGATTTATTACACTCAGCCTTTATAAAATTTACTCGGCACTCACTAAAGAACTCGGCTTTAGTGTCCATGATAGATGCTTGGCACCTATAGTGCAATTTTCTCATCTCTACATTGTGTCTTCAAAGTATGTCCTGGTGCATCTTAACATATACAAATATGGACTTTTGTACATTTCATGTTAGGAACTAATGTAAGATAAGAATTTTAGATACAGTTCCTTACATACCTCTTTCTCTTAGTTGGATATGATGTGATCACCTGATCCATTGGATTGGGTGACCTCAGCCTCATTAGCTTCATTTTTGCATGGTTCAGACTTCTTAACCCATGTCTTGTTCATCTATGCTCTAATTTTCTCAACTGTAGGTGCAGGTACTCTAGTTTTGCAATCTTTCCTTGTATGACCAATTTTCAGACAACTGTGACAAACTAGGCTTCCATTGATCCAACTTTTAGACTCTCCTCTGAAATGTGTCCTTATGCAATTTTCTAGAACATATCCATACTCACCACAGTAATGACAACTATGCCATGTGTTGTAATCCCAATTGTAAGTATTTCCTTTTCTTGGTGAATTCTCTTGTACCTTTGATGTCCATTGATGTTTACCTTTAGATCTGCAATCTTGTGCTCTATGACCATATTTGTGACAATTATAGCAATTACCATTGAGTCTAAGTGCTTTTCTTGCCTTTGCCTTACATTCACGTGCTTGGTGTCCAAACTTATTATAGTTAAAGCAATAACCATTAAAGTTAGTTTTCAGATTGGACTTACCATTCTTGCTTCGGAAAATGTTTGTTGTATGACCTGGTTTTCCATAGTGGTGACAAACAAGTTTCTTATTTCTCAGCTTTGCATTCTTTCTTTCACCTATCTTATATGATTCTCCATCTTCAGTGGTTGTATGTTGTTCAGTGTGACCTAATCCAGAAGAATCTTTAGGTCTTCTTGATGCTTCCACTAGTTGTTCAAAGCAGCTCATAGTTGCACTCAGATCATTCACTCTATTATTAAGTTCTTTCTCAGATCTCAATTCATCTTTCAATTGACTGTTCTCAGATCTAAGATTTACAATCTCCAGGTCTTTCCTACTAATCTCCTGATTCACAAGTAGTAGTTGATTTTCCATGTCTACTTGATTGACTTTCATGGTTTGCACATCATGTGTTCTTTCATCAAGTCTGGTAGTCATCATTCTTTTATCTTCTTCTGTCATAGCCTTGTCATCTTCATCTTTCTTTTTCTGTTCAACAACTTCACACATTCTTATTGATTGGGCTTCTTGTTCCTTTTTCAAATTTTTGACTTCTTCACATAGTGCACTGTTCTTTTCCAGTAGATCTGCTATTGCTGCATCGCTCTTAGTAGAATCTCTATTCTAAAATAGATTTGTGGTGTCCTCTTCCTGATAATGAGTGTCATTCATTAGTCTGGACAAATATTTTCTTACAGTCAAGGACTTCTTTAATTCTTGTCTGGCAGTCTCAAGCTGTTGTAGTGCAAGCTAAATATCAATCTTTTGATTCTCAATGACTTTACCCATCTTGTAGATCTCCATCTCAAGATTTGTATTCTCAAGCTTATTATGACCCTTTTAGAGAACTGAGCTCTGATACCAATTGTTGGAAATACAATAATGGGAAAGAAAGATACTGAGAGGGGGGGTGAATCAGATCTTCAAAATTAAACACTTAAAATAAACTGATCCACATTCATACATAAATGAATCTAATGTAATCTTAGTAAACTTAGATAACAATCATACAATGAAGTAAATAACTCATAACATAATAACTTGGTAACCCAGAAACCCAAATAGGTAAAACTGGGGTGGGGATGACACCCACAAAATTCTCCACTACTGTGATAATAAAGTGTACCTGTTAAGGTTACAATGTTTGATTACCAAATGTAATCTACCCTGTGAAATGTCTGCCCTATTAAGAGGATAAGATCATTAAAATCTACCCTGTTAAAGGATTTAAAACTTACAATGAAGTAAGCACTCTGTTAGGAGATAAGGAAAGGTCTACTAAAACCACTCTGTTAAGAGATTTTCGCCTGATACAATGATTAAAAAGTCTCAAGTATTGATCCTTTGATATGCACTCTGATGCTGATGACGGATCTCCTCTTTTCAGTACCTTCTATGATCTCATAATCTGATATTTCTCTTCTCTTTTGTTCACTGTGTTATACTCCTCTTGATCTCTGCTCCTAAACAAAAATAACCCTCTATGCATTTCACTTCAAAAAATGCAATCACTTAGAAAATTACTCTGTTGTCTCTTACACACACAAAATAGGGTTTCAAAGCAATCTAATATAGCTATACAAATCTGACAGCGAGATCTAGATCAACGATCAAGATCCAATATCCATACCTTGATGGTATTACAATTAATGTCTACAATGAGTCATGTATAGGATAAAATAATTAAATGCATAACTAACTCCGTAGGAGAATATTAAATGCATACATAAGTCAGCCCAAAAATCTTATACAAGTCGGTCGGATCACTAATCCTTGAAGTTTGTATTAATCCTGACAAGTATACAAAAAATTGTTTTGCTCAGCACTTGACTTCTTTTTCACTCGGCATTTAACATCTCCATTGCTACTCAACTCGGCAATGTAACTCGGCTTGGAAATGTAACTAGGCATACTGAAAACTGCTCGATAATGCATAGTTTTAGCTTGGCCACAGTGATAGCCAACAAAAACTGCCTAAGTGAATGACTAAGTGTTGGTCACTAATCATCAATAGAACTTAGAGATTAACAATATCATCTTTAGAAAATGGCATATCTGCTGGTTTTTTCCTTTTGTTTGGCAGTATTTTGTTGCTCAATGGAGCTACCCGCCTCATAAATTTATTGATAAAGACCTTTGGTTCCTCATCCCTCCTCATGTGTGCTGGACAATCTGGAAAGGGCATAACAACATAATTTTTAGAGAAAAGCAGGCTTCTCCTGAGGTTGTAGGAAACCAAATTTGTAGGGCATTGGAAGAGAACTTCTCTTCCTTTAAACCTGAGTCTAAATTAGGTAAGAGGGAAAGTGACAGAAATGACATTCATATCAATCAGAGATCTTTGGCAATTTGGACTTCACCCCCTGAATGTTGGGTTAAAGCTAACTTCGATGGGGCCGCAAAGGGAAACCTGGGAACTGCTGGAGGAGGAGGCATAACAAGAGATCAAAATGGTAATTGTGTCAGTGTGATTTCCTCTCATTTGGGAATTCAATCTAACTAGATGGCTATAGCTATGGCTGCTCTCAACATTATTTTTCTTGCAGAGGAATTGGACTATAAGAAAGTCTGGCTGGAGGGAGACTCATTAAATATTATTAATAATATTAGAGGCAAGAGTAAGGCATCATGGAATATTGAACATATAATTTCTAAGATAATTAATGTGGCCTCAAATTTTACCTCCTTTTATGTTTCTTATAGTTTTCGGGAAACCAACCAAGTCGCTGATTGTCTAGCCAACATTGGTGTAAAGAATGATGTCACATGCAAGTGGTATGGGAACGCAAAAATTAATAATGAGGTGGGATTATTACTAAATTATGACTAGGTTAATCACAAGGTAGGTGAGTTCATTTGCATTAATCATTCTGATTAATGATGATCTGATTAGGGGTACCACGATGGCATTGAGCAATGTGAAGCATCAAAATAATGATGATTTACTTAAGTCGCAAGTTTTTTGGGACATCATTAAGTACTCTGTGATTGTGAAAATCTACATTCACTTTAATCTAAGAACTATTATGAAACAAAATAGTGAGAGAGGCCAAACTGCAGAGGAAGAAGATATGGGAGGAGATTTGAAGAGAGAAGAACCTATAGAGTGTAAATGGAGGGATGAAAAAGAGGTGTGCAGAAAGCTTAAGAAGGGTAATGTTCACATATATTTAAAGCGTCTCCATAAAAACAACAAGGAAGTGATGAAATCTTTTGTTAATGGCTGCGAGAATGGGACTGTTAACATTTTGGGCAAATCTGTCAAGCTCACTCTAGACCATCTTGTAGAAATCATGGGTCTTTCGTTGGAGGGGATGCATTTTTTGAAATACAAAAAAGAGGGCAACAAAGGTTATAAAAAATTCCCTAAGACTGATGAAGAAAGGGCAATTCTTGTGAAGGGTGATCTAGAATATGTCAACCTGTCAAATATTAAGCGTATTTGGGCATTCATGATCTGGGCTATCATGGATTACTTCACATTGGATGGCAGCTATTCTAAGGTTTCCATTTGCCACTTTGTTTTGGTAAACCATTCCCATCATAACATTAGGGTTATTTTTCCCTTCTATCTCTTAAGCTCACTCAATCAGAGCATAAGTGACCATAGGAGTAAGTCTTCCCCTATTTTACATGAGGGATTAATTTTGTTGATTACGGACTATGTTAAGAATCATATCCCTGACCCTATTCCCAAAATTATTGTGAATGTTAAGAGGAAAATCTTGGAGGTGTCTACGGGTTAGAGATCTAGTAAGGAAAAAGCTACGGTTCTCCTCTCCATGTGCACCTCTCCAGATTTTTGTGCCATGGACCCTTAATTATTTTTTTCTATGTTGGCCTTTGTGCCATGGATCACTATAAAAGAAGGGCTTTCCTCTCTCATTTGGATTCAAGAAATATAAGAAAAATCTAAGTCTCCTAACAATTATCAAGCGAATCAAAGTGAATCAAGAAGCAATACCAAGATCTCTCAAGCATTCAAGACATCTACATTCTCAATTCAAGCACTTGAGCACATTTACTTCCATGGAGCCATGAATTGGCATGGTAGATAAACTTCATACTCTTCTACAAAGTTCAAACAACTTCAAGCATTCATCCTTGTGGATCTAAGGATTTGAATCCACCATAAGGGTCTCCATACAAGCAAGGTGAATTTGTTTATTTACTTTGTTTATGCAATTTCAATTTGATTATAAGGTTAATTCCAAAACCGGGGTTTGACCAAGGAAAACCCCTTCCCCCCAACAAACAAACCTCTTTTTCTTGCAGGTATAGGTTCAGGACTATGGATTTGAACCCAGATCTGGTTACCCTTTTTGGATTTATGTCAGACGATGTGAACAAAGTCACTTTTGGATCTGTGTAGGTTAGGGTCAACATTATTGGGACAGGGTTGGAATTTGTGGTACAGGTTCGACCTTTTTCATAATATGACATCAGATCAAAAAATAATTTCTGGGTTTTGTTCATCTCTGCGTTCTGGTTTTGGATCATACTTCAATTTTTCCATAAATAGCCTATAGACCTCAAAAAATTGTGTTCTTTGATCTGTACTATTTTAAGGTTGGTAATTCATCTCATCCATTTCAATTCCTAGATCTATCATATACATTCCTTTCTAAAATGGGAAATTTAAGATCTTTCCTCTTTGCTCTCATTTCCAAATGGATGATCCATTTGTGCATTGATCCTTCTTTTGGGTTAATCAATTTGTATCTTTCATTTTTGCATTTGAGGTTAAAAGGAACATCTTATCTTCCCCACACATCACACAAACATCTACATTTTTCAAATGTGACATCTTTTCTTATGTTACATTTTGGTGACATCTTTTCTTATGTTACAGTAAACAACAATTTTAAGTCATTATAACACATTTTGGAGCAATTTTGAAAGTCTTAACTGGCTTATTTACTTTCAATCCACCAAGATATTTCTCAACCATGAAAACCTTGGAAATCACATGCTCTATATCCATGACAGAAAGATGAAAGCATCTGAAATGGTAAAATGCAGTTGTTGCAACATGAGATAATATTGGATAGTTTAGTGAACCACTCAAGTGATTGACAAAATTTATTGGGTATCCATGACCTTTTTCAAGACATTTGAAAAAATTTAGGAGAAAAGTGTGGAGCCTCGTCAATGGAGGTGTCATGGAGGGAGAATTTTATTCACTTTCCTACCAATTTGGGGTAGTTCAGGAGCCTAAAAATTTGTAGCAAAATACTTGAACTTCAAGGAGGTTGACTCAGCAAGTAATGTGATAACTTGTCTTTCTTTTTTCTCTAGCAAATTTTCACACTCAATAAAATCATAGCTTTTAGGCCTCTTTTTGGAGAGTTCTTACTATTCTAGAGTTACATTATAACCTAGAATAAGTTCTTTCTTGCCTCTTATGTATTGTAATTCAATTTTTTAATTTGTACAACAATAGTAAGACACATTTTGATTAATGAAATCATGATTTACCTTTAAATATTTGTTGCATTGTGCTTCATTTGAAATGATGGATGCAATCTTGTGATTTCATATCTTTCTCCTTGATTTCCATTTGATTTGTATTATCTTTATGTAGAAATTTGTATATTTTTCAAGTTATTATTGTTGGATATAGTATGGAAAGTTAAGTATTGAGAGGGGAGGGGTGAATCAGTGCTTCAAAAACTTTTAACCTATAAACTAAATCATTTACCGAACTGAATACATTGCAGATAAACATTATGAAATAGATAAATCAAAGCATGAAAGCATAGCCCATAACACCATAATTTTTGGTCACACAGAAATTCTTGGTTAGAGGGAAAAATTACAGTGGGGATGACACCCTCAATCCTTCACTACTACAATAAAAAGGTTGTTCAGTTAGAGCTACAATGTTTAGCTACTTCTTGTAGACCTTATGGAAATACATATTGTCAATTAGTGTCAAAACACTTAGTCAACTAGTGTTGACCGAGCTAGCATGCATTATACAAAATCCCAAGTGGTCAACATTACTCAAGTGATCAACACCGCCCGAGTGATCAACATTGCCTAAGTGATCAGTATTGCCCGAGTGATAGTTTATCACCCGAGAATACTTTTGGACCTGAGTGACAGTTTGAAGCTGACCTTGCATATATTGTTAAATATAATTTTGTTTATTGCAAGCTGACTTACAAAGTTATTTGTTGGATAAAGATATATATGTAAGATAGTTTATTTTATCCAAAATAAGAGTATATGTAAGAAATATATAAGTAAGAATGTAAGCATAAGTGTAAAGGCATGTGAATGGCAGATTGATTAAGAGAAGAAGTATTTAGGACAACAGAGTCTCATCTATCACATTTAGGTGATCAGTTATATTCAAAAGGATCTTATTCAACAATCATAGTTGCACAAAGAAGATCATCAACTAGTTCATTCTCACAGGTGGATCAGCAAAATCCTTTGATAAGGTGTACCTAAGAGTCCTTTCTCTAAATCTCTTAACAGAGTTGCACCACTTATTGTATTTTACAAAATCCTTTAACAAGGTGGACCTAATAGTCCCTTCTATGCTCCTAACAGGGAAGACCATCAGAAGTGGTCATTGTAAGCTCTAACAGGATAAATTTATACTATAGTATTAAATCTTGTGGTTATCATCCCCACCCCAGTTTTAATTTCCTTTGGAAGGTTTCTAGGTAACCAAATATTATGTTATGTGTTAATTTAAAGTTCTATGCATGCAAACAAATAAGTTAATCTAATTGTGGATTAAAAGGATTAAGATTTATTGTTTCCTAATTCACCCCNTCCCCCCCCCCCCCCCCCCACACCCCTCTCAGTCATTGAGCACATCATATATTTCCAATAATTGGAATCAAAGCAGTGGTTCTCTTATCAGAAGTTTAACATCTTGAGAAAAGATCAAAGGCTATGGAAATATACAGACTAGATAAATCCATTGAGAATGAAAAGATAGATCTTAAAGTGGCCATGGATCAAATAATGAAGCTTAAGGAGTATCTCTCTCTTTCCTTGAAAAGAAGAAAATAAAAAGCAGTACAGATGAATGACAAGAACTATATAGAAGAAAGAATTGAAGACTTTTGCAAGGATAGAAGTTTTGAAGAAGTAGATGCAGCCATTGAAAACTTACTTACAAAGAATATTTCTTTACATGAAGAAGTCTGAAAGTTGAAGAGAGAACAGGAAATTCACTCAATTAGAATATGTGAAGTCATGGAACTAAAGAATAAAGTAGAAGATGACAGAAATATAGCACAAGAAGATAAAATACTACTTAGTACAAGATTAGAAGAAAAATAAAATGAAATCTAACACTTGTCACTTCAGCAAGCTGATTTGGTATGTCAACTCAATAATGCAATATAGGAAGTCGTCAATCTAAGAACATAAAATGAAAGACTACAGAATAATCTCAATGTTGAAAAGAAAAAAAATGAAAGTATGATGAATTCACAAACTAGCATGGATCAGGCAAAAAAATTTAGACATCATGGACATATTGGATTAGGTTATACTGAACAAGGTCAATCCTCACAACAAGGAGCTCAAAGGAACAACAAATCTACATGCAATCATTGTGGTAAGTTAGGGCACACATCAAAAAAATGTTGGAGCAATGAAAAGTCAAAATTTAATGGAAAATGCTACAGTTGTAACAATCATGGACATAGAGAAAGTGAATGCAAAGAGAAACCTAAGTTTGAAGGAAAATGCTACAAGTGCAACAAACAAGGTCATAGATCTTCCAAGTGCAGGACTAAGAAGTGGAATCCTGCTGAACAATTAGCCAAGGAAATTTTTGGTTGGGATTACAACACATGGTATAGATGTTGTCATTGTGGTGAATGTGGACGCATTGGTGCAAATTGTATGAAGACTCACTTCAGAAAAAGGGATCCTACTAAGAGATGTTATGTATGCAAGCAACTCGGTCATCTAAGCAAGAACTGTATGAACAAAGAAAAAGTTCATACTGGTTTTGAGAATGGTAAAGCCAAAGTCTAAGAAATCAGAACTCAGATGAGCAAGGAATGGGTAAGTAAATCCTTAGATAATTCAGATCAAAGAAATGAAGTATCTAATGACACCCTAAATAGTGAACTGGGTGGATCTACCATTACAGAATAGGAATGTAAGGAGATGACTGGAACTATGCAATACAAGTCATCCTACATCAGTTCTAGATAAGCTAAATAGTCCAAATCTGCATATTGATGCATGAGGACATGTTATGATTCTACCCGAGTCAGAATGTTAGTTACACCCGAGCCACTCTATCTTAACTAAGCTGAGTCAGGCAGTATTGATAATTAGAAAGTTGGTTTTACCCGAGCTTCTAAGTGAATATGAGAAACACCTGAGTCATGCCAACTACTATGTATGGAGAATTTAATGAAATACTCTAATTGTTGAAAATATCTTATAAATGAAGGATTGTAAATACTATTGCCTACAAATCTTTTAGTTTACAAATTCATTCAGAGCCCTTAGCAATTTAGTGTGAATTTGTGATTGAAGGCGAAGTTTGATCATTTCATCCAAATAGATTTGGCAACCACTTCCAGCAGCAAGGTCAAGAAAGTTTTTGAGATGTTAATAAGGAATGCAATTTGTGATCCTCTAGTGTCTAAGCTTCATCTGGCAGTTGCAGAGGAGATAGACCTGATGGGAGCTCATTCCCTGATTCCTCTGAGAGTGTTACTGGTTAACAACATCTGAATCTTCTATCACTGCAACATATAGGAGCTTGGAATTATTGAGATGAATAAGGCATATGATGAATTGTGTGCATATGGGAGTTTGAATCCCAAGCATAAGCACCTCGAAACCAAGGGTTTTACACACAACATGCACATGTCAAGGGACTTCCAGAAAAAATAGATGAGATATGTTCTTAGTCATGTCCACGACATGCAGCTATAGTTAGAACATCCCATGATGATCACAAAGTAGATAATTCACCATTTCACTGGGATCCTAATGCTAGATAAGCCAAAAGCTACCAAAACCCTAGCCCGGGATGAACTAGTTGAGTTAACTCTTGCCAAGTGGGACGGCAGAGGCATGAGACTTAACAGAGTAATAGATATGGAACTAAAATTCAGTATTCATGTTATAGCCCACAAGATATATAGCTCGAGCAGACCCAATAGTGTTCTGTGTGAAGCTGTTGACCTAGCATACAAAGTGATGAAGAATAATCTGGTATTCGACCAAGCAGAATTATAGCTCATTCAGTTGAGAAAGAATATGGAGAGCATCCGAGTATCCAAATCCAATTCATGTAATTTTGGTTCTCTTCTAATCTGCATACTCTTTTATGTTGAGAAGTTCTTTCCCTCCAAAGGAACAGTAGCATGGAAGAAAGATAGACCAATAATCCATCAGATTAATGAGTTCATAGCTGAGTTAGGAGATAATTTTGACAGCATTATAGATTGATATTTTGAGAGTTTCAAACAGAAGATGCAGAATATGTTCAGAATTCCCAAACAACTAGTTGAGAATTACAAAGATGAAATATGTTTTCTAGTTGATTGTGATAAGGTGTACATACAAGTATTAAAGCCTAGGGTTGCATGGGTAAAACCCTTGCCATATGAATTCAACAAAGATGAAACAAAGGATATCATAGAGGCTCTTGTAAATGAACCTGTCAATCCAAAGGAACCTTACTTTGGAACATATGAGGAAGAAAAGAGAAGAATATCTCTAGAAATTGAGATTCCCAAGATATTGAAAATATGAAGGAAGAGACTTGATACATTCAAGAAGAAGTATGACAAGACCTCAAACTCTCTTGCCATCTCTGAGAGTAAAGAGGATACATTTAAAATAGAGGATGTTGAATCTGAAGAAGAAAAGGAAGAAACTGATATTGAACCTCCACAGAAGAAGAGGAAGGCAACAACCAAATAGAAAAAGGAAAAAGGCACTACCCATGTTGTCACCTTGAGGAGATCAAGGAGAAAAATTATACTGAGTGATGATGAGGATGATGATGAAGAAGATGATATTGTGGTTTTCACTAAACCAACATCCACACTTGAACAGAAGATTGAAGCATTAAAAGAAAGAAGAGTTATGAGTTCTTTAAAGTCACTGAATTATGCTTCTAGGACCAAGGAAGAAAAGAAGAAGATTGAAGAAGCAGTGGTGGAGAATATGGGAAAATAGAAATATGACCCCTCCGAGTTGAAGAATTATATGACTGAAGACCTATTCAAGGCAGTCTCCATTCCCTAGAATAATGCAGTCCAAACTAAAATGGACATAAGGGAACAAACATTGAAGAAACTTATGCATACAATGAAGGGAAAAGAAGTAAAAGAATCCTTGAGAAAATATCAGAATAATCACACCCACAGATTTAGGGCATTCCAAATATTGAACAAGAACGTAGAAGATGTAGTCCAGAGTGCCACATTAGTGTGGAAATCAATATTTGAGATGAAAGATGATCATGAGGCAGAAGTACCGAGTATAGACCCTCCTAAATAGGTAAATGATGATACATTACCCAAGGTACAGACCATTGAGGAGTCCAATGCTAAGAAAATTGCAGTTGTGGTGATGGCATCATTACCCCAATCTCCTATGTAGAATATAATACATCCAAGCAAGGATAGGGTTGCAGAATCCACATCTAAACATGTAGTAACCAAGCAACAAGCTCCAATCACTACTGAGCAAAGCACACCCAAGTTGCAGAAAGACAAGGTAGATATTTCTACTGCTAGTATTGACTCATCAATTAATATTGATTCAGAAATTGGTACTATAAAGGTTAATGACCTCATTGGAATGAATACTGAAGAAAAGGATGAGAAAGGTAAAGGAAAATAAATTGTTCCTTCACCGAGTCCTAAGATACCAGGAAAAGAAAAAGTAGTAATTACTGATGAGATGGATCTTGATAAAGAAATTGTGATTGCAAATTGGGATCTATCCAACTTATCTGTAGAGAAAATGGATATATTGGGAGAGTTATGGAAGAAAAGAGCTACACAGCAGAAGCTCTAAAAGGAAAGACAAAGGAATAAAGTAATTGAAGATGTCAAAAGCATATTTCTAGATGCGTTGTAGATTGAAGTAAATGAGAGTGACTTGATAATGAACCAACTTATCGACATTGTCCACAAGTTCAACACAAATATGAATGGTTAGGAAAAGTTACTTGTGAAGGTAGAGAAGAAATTTGAGAACAAGGTTCTAGAAAACATTGCAAAGAAGATTGCAATTGACCAAGTGCAGCTTACAAAGATAATCACCACTCTAGAAACCACCGTGAAAAATGTGGTAGCACTATTTGTAAATTTGAGTGACACCTCTAACTTTACTATGGAGATCAAGAACAAGATAGTGAAGATTGATGCAGACATGAAGGAAAGTGCAAGACAGTTAGCACTTGACCCGACCACTAGTTCCGCTCACTTCATGAAGATCAAGTATCTTACTATTCTACATGCTGAATTGCTGAGAGAAGAAGCAAGGACCAGATAATCACTTACATAAATCCAGAGCCAACTCCTACCACGCATGGATGGAATGCAAAAACACATAAAACATGCTAAGACACTCATTCATGACAACAATTTCATAGTTCTTGAGCTAATGATAGAGTTTTCTGCAAAGCTACAAGTTGAATTCCACATCATGAAGGTGCTACAGGACAATTGGGACAACACTTTGTCTCAGATTTTGAAGGTAGATAGTGATTTCCTATCCTACTTTGGAATAACCTTGTAAATATCACTTTTGGCATTTTTGTCAAAAACAAGGGGGAAATATCATTATTTTGTAATTAAGGGGAAATATCATTAAGGAAACACATGTACATTGGAAGAATGTAGAAAATATACTTTACAAAAACAATTTTGAAAAACACAAAAATAGAGTCAGTTGGACCCGAGCAGCAGAAGCAGTGTCAAAACCCGAGCAGACAATAAGGGGGAGTTTTGACATATCAGACACAGAATTCAATGATAAGTTGTTTTGTCACTAATGCCAAAGGGGGAGATTGTAGACCTTATGGCAAGACATATTTTCAATTAATGTCAAAACACTTAGTCAACTAGTGTTGACCAAGCCAGCATGCATTATGCAAAGTCCTGAGTGAGAAGCATTTTCGTAGTGATCAGCATTGCCCAAGTGATCAACATTTCCTGAGTGATCAGTATTGCCCAAGTGACATTTTATTACCTGAGTAGACTTCTGGACCTGAGTGATAGTTTGAAGCCAACCTTGCATATATTGTTAAATATAATTTTGTTTATTGCAAGCCGACTTACAGATTTATTTGTTGGATAAAGATATATATGTAAGATAGTTTATTTTATCCAAAATAAGAGTATATGTAATAAATGTATAAGTAAGAATGTATGAATAAGTGTAAAGGCATGTGAATGGTAGTTTGATTAAGAGCAAAAGTATTCAGGACAGTAGAGTCTCATCTATCACATTCAGGTGATCATTTATATTCAAAAGGATCTTATTCAGCAATCACAGTTGCCTAGAGAAGATCATCAACTGGTTCATTCTCACGGGTGGATTAGAAAAATCCTTTAACAAGGTGGACCTAATAGTCCTTTCTCTAAATCTCTTAACAGAGTTGCATTACTTATTGTATTGTACAAAATCCTTTAACAAGGTGGACCTAACAGTCCCTTCTATGCTCCTAAAAGGGTAGACCATCAGAAGTGGTCATTGTAAGCTCTAACATGCTAAATTTCTACTGCATTACTAAATCTTGTGGCTATCATCCCCACCCCAGTTTTACTTTCTTTTGGAAGGTTTTTGGGTAACCAAATATTGTTTTATGTGTTACTTTCAAGTTCTATGCATGAAAACAAATAAGTTAATCTAATTGGGGATTAAATGGATTAAGTTTTATTGGTTCCTGATTCACCCCCCCCCCCTCCTCAATCACTGGGCACATCATATATTTCCAACACTTCTGATAGATTACCCTGTTAGGAGTATAAAAATACTAATATAATNGGATTAAATGGATTAAGTTTTATTGGTTCCTGATTCCCCCCCCCCCCCTCCTCAATCACTGGGCACATCATATATTTCCAACACTTCTGATAGATTACCCTGTTAGGAGTATAAAAATACTAATATAATATACCTTGCTAAAGGATTTTACAATATCTAATCTAAGAGATGTACCCTATTAAAGGATTTATAAAATGGGACCTGTTAGGGCCTACCCAATAATGGGATTTACACACTTCTTCACACTATAAAACTCAACAAAAAATTTATGTGAAAATGCATCAACACATGCTATTCAAACTCTCTATGGTCAATGAATCCTTTACATCATACTGCACTCGATAATATCAATCTCACTCATCTGCATTGTTCTATTGTAACTTCTTTGTACTCGGTGCTTGTCTTCACACTTCAAATTTTATTCAAATCAACGGCAACAGTTTTACCATTCAAATTCATCCTTTATATAGACAATTTTTTCCCTCTTAATATTATTGATTAGGTTTTCCTTCTTTTACCCTCAACCATCAGATCATCCTTATGAATAGAGTCATTGTATTTGGTACCCAGTGAACCATGTAACCATTACCTCAAAACTTGAAATTTTCTTGGAGGTAACAACATTAATTTTGCCACTTAATCTTTACAATAGATTATTATCTTGAATTTTCTTAATCATGGATCTTGTAAATAAATTCATATTCATCTTTGGAATATGTCATATTGTTATGGCTTTGCATTAAATGTTGATCTGATCCATGTTTTCAATAACTTTTCCTTGCTCGGTGTATAGTTAAAAAATGGAAGCACTTCCATTGTAGACTAGTTTAGCCTTTCGAGTAAGTGGTTTGGGGTCATGTCAAGTGCCTTGATTGGGTCTCTGAATTGGATCTATCTTTTTCCCCTGTTTTGCCCCATTTCCCACTTTTCTCTAGCCTGTTCTGACATCCTCAACTGCAAAACTATGATTTTTGACCTCAGGGTCAAAATTGACCTTTCTAGGTCAAGGTCCACCTCAACCTTGAACTAGATTATAATTGACCTTTTTTTGACCCAAGTTCCATATTTCAAGTTTTCGAGGTTTCCGGATGTCGGGGTTCGAAAAAGTTCATTTCCCACTTCCGGGTTGGCTATTTTGGGTTTCGAAATGGTGACTCTTAGATTATATTTAATATAGGTCCTATTCTAGACATATAGGTCTAATTGGAATTTAATTCTCCTATGTAAGCCTCTCTCAAAGATTGTGCCCTAGATTCATATATAAGGAAGCCTTCTCCTCTCATTTTCTCTAACAATCCAAGATTTGAGAAGTGAAATCTAAGTGTGAAGGACAAGCTAAGAGGAAAGACACAAGAAGCAATTTCATCCATCCCAACTCTATGAATAATCTATCAAAGCAAGCAATCTACACTCAAGTATTCAATTCATCAAGGAGATCCATTGGTAGCCATTGAAGGATTCAAGCTCTATGGAGTCATCTTGTTGAATATTTCTTCATCCACATTCCTCCAAGCCTCTTCCTATTCCAAGATCCATTCAAAATTTGTGTTTAAGATCTACAAAAAATTGATTTGAGACATCCTACATTCTATATTCTACATCCATTTGGTGCATACATACTTGTGGATCCACGGATTCAAATCCGCCACAAGGGTTTCCATACAAGCAAGGTGAATTTTTTCATTTACTTTGTTTTATTTATGCAATTTCAATTATACTTTGAGGTTAATTCCAAAACTGAGGTTTGACCAAGGAAAACCTCTCCCCCCCAACAAACAAATCCATTTGTCTTGCAGATGCAAGTTCAGAACAACGGATCAGAGTCCAGATTCGAATACCTTTTTTGGAAAAATATCAGGATTTGGAAACTGATTTTCTGTCGGAGACTTTTGAGGTTGATTCTGCCCTAGGTCAGAATCATAAATTCTGGTTCAATGGTCACATTGACTTGAGGGTCAAATTCGGAACTATGTCAGATCGGAAAAATATTTTTGGGTTTTGTAGATCTCGCATTTTTTATTTAGGATCCTGGAAATCAGCAGTTTCTGAGACCGTTTGACAGGGTTTTCAGCAGGTTCTTTTTTGGAGGTATGTATTTTATTCCATTTTCCTTTACAAATATTTCCAGATTTAAACCCATTATCAATTACAATTAAATGTAATGTGGATAATATGTGCATAGGGTCACTTTTATGAGAAAATCTCCATTGTTCCAAACCCTATCCATATTCTCTTCATTACATTTTAGTGAACCCACAATAGACAACTCTTTCTTTTTGGTGTTAGATTTACATTTTATGATTAGATCTTTCATGCATTTATTTTTATTCTCTTGAATTTATATTTCAAAATTTCAAAAAAATTATAAAATTTCTTTTAAAATACAAAAACATTTACATTTTTCATGCTTGTAATGTTACTTTGTGTTCAACATGTATGATTTGTGTTTTGAATACTTTGATGAGACTTTTGTTTCAAAAGAGGATAGATCCCCTAATGAGGTATATGGAAGTGAGGATGAAAAATGTTCAAATTATATCTCCATTGATCCTATTCCTATTTCAGCCTCCTCCACAACCTCTCCAATTGACCTTTACCATAGAGTGTGTGCATGGTTACCTTCATGTTCCACTATTTACTACATTGATACACCTATAAAGACTTCATTTAGTGTGTGTGATGTTGCTTTTTCCTCTCTTGTATCACCTTGTAAGGATATATTATAACAAGTAGATGACTCTAATCTTTCTCTTTATGGAGATGAGTTAAGGATTGATGTTAATTCTTCTCCTAATATATGTCTTTTCTATCAGCCTACTTTAGAATATAATTTACCTTCTGTCCCCTTTAGGGATCAATATTTAGTGATTTATGGTGCTCCTACAAGGTGCTTTGTTGATAGGGATGATAATCCTCCTATTTGAGATGAACCTTTGGATTTGGATGTTGATTACTCTCTTCCTCATGAAGTCATTGTGGATGATCCTCCCATTTTGGATGAACCCTTCGATAAAGACAATGATTTCTCCCCTCCTCGTAAAGATGCCTCAATACAAGAGGGTGATTTATTAATGGATGACATATTCATACATGATGGTGAATCTTTTTCTAAAACACACTCCCCTTATGCAGACATTTTAGAGAAAGAAGAAAACATTATAGATTCTTTACCTCCATTTGGGATTCCTTCTAGTGATGAGTCATTAGCAAAGAATGATATCAATTCACTTTATGCTCTCCCTCTTAGTAATGATCTTATGGACAATAAAGATCTTAACTCATCTCCTCCTAGGATGTATTTTTTTCATCCTTCTTGTGAACCTGTTAGTAGTGTTGAGACAACTAACATGGTTTATCCAAAACCCTTGTTTACTATTAAAGGTTTTCCTTGCATTACTATCAAGGGTAAACCTAGAGATCCTTTGGATTTCTTTGATAACATGGATTTTTTTTCACATGCTTATTGTACAAGGAATAAACCTCAACCTAATCTGGTGTTCCTACTTATTTACCACCTTCTCAACCCATTATTCCTCCTCCACCTTGTCTTCCTACCAAGGAGTATTTGATAAACCAATTGCGCAATACCCCTGCCAAGATTTATTTATGGGATTTTCTCCAGAATTCACCTACCTACCATGAAGTCTTTCAGAAATCTCTATCAACTCTTTGCACTCCACCTCCTAATAAAGAGAACATCAATTCCTTCTTATAGTGCATGCAAACTACCTCGGGTCCTCCTGACATTGTATTTACTCAAAAGTATTTACCTTCTAAGGAAGTTCAAAATCAATATGATGCTCTTATGGTTGTTGTTAATATCAATAAGAGTATCATTCATAGGACCTTAATTGATAATGGATATGGGCTTAATATTTTTAGCATGGACATGCTCAAAGCAATTATAGTCGATCTTTCAACTATTCAACTTGATAATGCTCCTATACGTGGCTTTGATAACATTGATAAGAATACTTTGGGCATCATTACCTTACCTATCAAAGTAGGTTCGGTCATCCTAAATACTCCTTTTTCATATTATTCCTAGACCTCCTAATTATAACCTACTTTTGGGTAGACCTTGGTTTCATGAGATGCATGTTGTTCGTTCCACCCTTCACCATAAATTCAAGTTTATTCACAACAACATGTTGTATACATTTCATGTGGATGATGCACCAAATCCTTGTTTGAATATTCAAATCCACAATACTCCTATTCCTGAAAGTAATCCTTCTTCCTATAATGTTCTTCCTGGAGATGATTGGGGAACCTTTGATTTTAATCCTACCTTTATTGGAGAGTATAAAGTTTCTAATATTGACTTTATGAAGTAACAAAGAGAGTTTGAACAACGAGATTATGCTTCTACTTCTAATGCCCTTCATAATAACTTTGTTTCTTCTTCTACCCATTATGAATCTATCAAACCTACTAATGATGACATAGTGACTACTAAAGTTCCATTGACTCCTTCTGATATGGCTTCTCGTTATGGTCCTAGTTATCATTTACTAGTTAAACAAGGATTCCATGGTTAAGGATGTGGTAAGCATAAACAGGGAATTCAAATGCCCTTACAGAATGGGGGGCATGAGAATTCTTATGGATTTGGATTTAATCCTCAACAACACATCTCAAATAACACTTCAAAACATGATGACACTGTGAAGGAATTTGACCAAGAAGTTTTTTTTCCTGAACTCCTTCGTGCTAAGATGATTACTAGACCTAAACGCAAAAATAAATGTAGTCTACACTTGAAGCCTCTTCCTTTTTGTTTGTATCATAGATTTAATGATCACTCTACTAATTAATGTCAAGATTTACATTATAAGATTAGGTAGCTCATTGATAGTAAATTTATTTATATATCATGTGGCAATGAGCTGTATTTCAATCCTATTTTCTCTAAATAACATTTATGTTCCTATTATGGAACTCTACATTATTTAAACAATGTTATCCTAATCCTAGGGGGCTCGTTGTCTTGCATAGTGATGTGAGCTATATAATAGGTCCCCTTTCATCCTTGTCCCTATGCTTGGGGGGCAAGGATGCCATCTCCTTCTTTTTTGTCTTTACAGGATCCACTTTTCCCTTGGTTAAGCAGTATCTATCTATTATGTGATATCCAATCATACACAAAAAATTTGGTTTACATTGAGGATCTATGTCCTTGATTATAACATATTTCGTTGTTTGACATTGGGTTTCCATGGTTGATAAATATCTCACCTTGGAAACTAAATAGTGTGTTATCCCTCACAGGGGTTACTTTTTCACTTCTTGCATGATATCTCTTTGCATTCATCCCTTCCATGGCCTCATAGGATTTGTGACCTTCTTGGCTTGGATTGGGTGTTGTCTATGGATATTTTCTTGATGTTGATTTTAAATAAGGCTTTATCCTTGTTCTTTTATTTCCTTAACATGTCAAAAATAGTATGTATTTAGCCATCTTAAGGAGGGGGGCATATATATGGCTTCCCTCATTCCATATTATGTATTTTTTTCTAACATTTTCTTTTGCAGCATGCTAAATCCTTTGAACATAACACACATAAGTTTCTAAATCCTAAAGATATACACATTCAATTACAATTCAATATGATAAATCCTCAGAAGGTTACGCACATAAGTTGCTAAATCCTAAAGAGATATTCATTTTACAAATGTATTCCATGGTGATATGAGGATATGGATCCATGGGTACTTCATAAAATCCATCATAAGATGCACTACATACATGCACAAAGCTTCTAGAAGGTGCATAACTCTATGGGGTGACTATCAAGTGCTTTCTTGGTGGTCCATCCTATCCTTTTTGTGGTTCATGGTGTGATACACATATCTTACTGGGTGAGCTAACCACTCCTCTCTCTCTCTTTCTCTTTAACTAGTGATGTCTCTCTTATCTTGATCTTAGGGTTGATAAATACTTAATTCCCTAGGGGCTTGAGGATTTCCTTGTCCCTTTTGATTTCAATATGATTATCTTTTCTTCATGATCTCCTTTACCAAGAGTTTGCATCGAGTCTATACTCTTGCTAAAGTGGAGGCTAAATGTATAGTCATAAAATGGAAGTACTTCCATTGTAGACTTGTTTAGCCTTCTAATTAAGTGGTTTGGAGTCATGTCAAGCACCTTGAATGGGTCTCTGACTTGGATCTATCTTTTTCCCCTGTTCTGCCCCATTTCCCACTTTTCTCCAGCCTGTTTCTGACATCCTAAACTGCAAAACTGAGATTTTTGACCTCAGAGTCAAAATTGACCTTTATGGGTCAAGGTTGACCTTAACCTTGACTTAGGTCAAAATTGACCTTTTTCTGACCCAAGGTCCATATTTCAAGTTTTCGGGGTTTCTAGATGTCGGGCTTTGGAAAAGTTCATTTCCCGCTTTCGAGTCGGCTATTTTGGGTTCCAAAATGGTGACTCTTAAATTATATTTAATATAGGTCCTCTTCTAGGGATATAGGTCTAATTGGAATTTAATTCTCCTATGTATGCCTCTCTATAATATTGTGCCCTAGATTCATATATAAGGAAGCCTTCTCCTCTCATGTTCTCTAACAATCCAAGATTTGAGAAGTGAAATCTAAGTGTGAAGGACAAGCTAAGAGGCAAGACACAAGAAGAAATTTCATCCATCCCAAATCTATGCATAATCTATCAAAGCAAGCAATCTAAACTCAAGCATTCAAGCATTCAAGCATTCAATTCATCAAGGAGATCCATTGGTAGCCATTCAAGGATTCAAGCTCTATGGAGCCCTCTTGTTGAATATTTCTTCATCCACATTCCTCCAAGCCTCTTCCTATTCCAAGATCCATTCAAGATTGGTGTTGAGTATCTACAAGCAATTTATTTGAGACATCCTACATTCTATATTCTACATTCTACATCCATTTGGTGCATACATACTTGTGGATCCATGAATTCAAATCTGCCACAAGGGTTTTCATACAAGCAAGGTGAATTTGTTCATTTACTTTGTTTTATTTATGCAATTTCAATTATACTTTGAGGTTAATTCCAAAACTGGGGTTTGACCAAGGCAAACCCCTCCCCCCAACAAAAAAATCCATTTTTCTTGCAGATATAGGTTTAGAATAGCGGATCAAAGTGCAGATTTGGATACCCTTTTTGGAAAACTATCGAGATCCAGAAACAGATTTTCTGTCAGAGACTTTTGAGGTCGATTCTACCCTAGGTCAGAATCAAATATTCTAGGTCAATGGTGACATTGACTTGAGGGTCAAAATTGGAACTGTGTCAGATTAGAAAAATATTTTTGGGTTTTGTAGATCTAGCAGTTTTGGTTTAGGATCTCGAAAATCAACAGTTTCTAAGACCGTCTGACAGGGTTTTTAGTAGGTTCTTTTTTGGAGGTATGTATCTTATTCTATTTTCCTTTACAAACATTTCCATATTTACACCCCTTATCAATTAAAATTAAACGTAATGTGGATAATATGTGCATAGGGTCACTTTTATGAGCGAATGTGCATTGTTCCAAACCCTATCCATATTTTCTTCATTACACTCAGTCACTAACTTCATTACTCTGTAAAATGAACACTTAGCTCGGTAACTATCATGCACTGGTCGGTGCTTTCCTCTTCTCGATGACTAACTCTCTTTTCTTTTCAAACTATCTTCTCTTCTTATTTTTCCTTTGTTTTATCTTCTTTTTTCTCCTCTTCTTTCTCTTCTTCTTGCTATTGGGGATTCTCCTTTTCTTTTTCTTTTTGTTGTCCTACATTCTCGATAGAAGGAACTAAGTCAATTTTTTGTTATGTGGTGGTCTCAGTTTCCTTACGCTCCTCATTTGTTTCTGTTAGTAATAACTAAGAGGGGGGTGAATTATTGGCCTCAAATTTATCCTTTAATCACTAACCACCAATCAAATAAATCTTAGATTATTAGGTCCCTACAAGATACATGCCACAAAATACTTATAATATTTGATTGTTTGTCAGTTTACCTTGTCTGTCCTTATTCTCCTTGATAATTGATAAGCAGTAAAACTATTTACCGATACTCAGTAAATATGCAGAGTATACCAATCAATCCAGAAATGCATATGTGAAATGTAAAACAATGAAGTAATAAACCATACACATATAACACATGGATTTTAACGTGGAAACCCTATTAAGGGAAAAACCACTGGGACCGGTACCCCAAATTTTCACTCTTTTGAAGTGAGCCCTGTTAGGAGCCAACCCTGTTAAAGGTTACAAACACACTGTTAAGTGCGACCTTGTTAGAGGATTTTTGATAATAGAATGTCACTTGATATCTGGCGTGTATATGCTACCAATATTGATCAACCTCTATGGGCACAATAGGTATCTGGTATATCTGGTGCTACCTAATTGCGTCATCCTCCTTCTTAGACTATGTGTCAGTATCGGGCACTCAATGCTATCTTCATGGCAATCTTTTTTGCAATCTATTAGGATATACCTCAATTATAGAAGATCAACTAAGTCCTACTCTGTTAAGAGACTTAATGCTTCAATGGTTAAACTGAAACACAATGACTTGTTTCTAATACAACTTGAATTGCAGATTTTTAGATCTATTTAAGTACAATACCTCTCTGATCAATGTATCAATTCAATTCTTTGTGCTCCACCTTTTCTTCTCTGCGATGTTGTGCTTCACTGTTTGTTGGTGTCTGTAGAATTCCTTAGCTCTCCTTCAACTTGATTGATCAGGACTGTATGAAGTTATCCTTCATCAGTTTCTCTTCAGCATCCTTTTCTATTCACTCCCCGTGTATCTGATTTCTTGTCAAAATGAATTATGCTTGTCTCTTATATAGACATGATATTCCTTAACTCTTGATTCTTGATACTTTATTCTTAGTGTGAAAAACAATCCAGCCAATTTGATTTATGGCTTTAACTCCTAATTTATCTCATAGTTATCTTCTTTCCAACTGTACAAATCTTCTTTACTTAACTCTGGGTGAATAAAAAAATAAAAAAACTAGTTAAGTCTATCCTTAAGCTCTACCAACTAGATATTTTGTCATTTTCTTAACTCTCTATTCTGTCGGTCAACTCTACAGTTCGTCATCGGTGACAACTGCTAGTTCTGTCGGTGTAACTCTAGTTATCTTTAGGATCTCTGTCTGTCAGGCATCATTGGATTTTGCTTCGTTGGGAAACACTGTCTTCTGCTCATCAGGCATTACTATGACTTTTTCTTTACCTTTACCGATGGTGTGCACTACGTCACTGTTGTCTGTCACTTAGTGAATACTTGACTTTTATGCATTGTTGAAAGCATAATCTTTGTTCCATTGATTCTCTGAAGTCTTTGGCATTATGTTTATGACCGTACAGATTATATTAAGTTGACATCAATGAAAATATAAGCCATTAACTAATTTAATGTCTTGCATCATCTTCACCTTAACATTATCAAACATTCAATCAGTTACATGTCATCAATCTCTCCCTTTGGAATTGATGGGAACATACTATATTATCACACTATACTATTTCTAATACAATATGAAATACAATTGTTGAGATTCATCAAATTACCAAATACTTTGTTTTGATAACTGATAAAATTTTCTGACCACTGGTAAGCTCTGTGTTAGCTTAGATTTGATTCTTGTAGTTTTCTATGTATCTTCTTCTGATGTGTTGTGTCCTTCCCTTGTGTCAATATCTCTCTTGACTATTCTTGTTCTTTGATGTCTTTGTCTCTTTTCAGCAACTCTCCCTTTTCTACAAGATTCTTTTATACAAATTTTCTCCCTATGGATATGATCTCTCCCTATTGGAGTAATCTGATAATGGATAATCTTTCTTCTTTTGAAGACTGTGATAATATGGAAACTTTCTCTCCCTTTGACAATAATGCCAAACAAATGTCTCACAGATATCTGACATTAATGTCAAACAACTATTTTCTTCTATCCATAATATATTTCTTGAATTTCCCTTATCCATCAGCAATATAACAATATGCTCTGGTGCTCAGTTCTGATATATACCTTTCTGTATATAGATGTAGCTTTGAAGTTCATCCTATTACTTGCATCAACATGAATGATATTCTGATAAAATATAGGTTGATGCAACTTTTAGTCTTTTACTAACTGGTAGACAAGGATTTGACCCCTAGTCTCTTTCTCAGGTACTCAAATGTATCCTTGGGCAGTGGCTTGGTGAATATATCAGCCAAATTGTACTTTTGATTGTACATATTCAAGTATCACCTCTTTTTCTTGAACTTATTCTCTTAAATAATGATACTTGATTGCAATGTGTTTAGCCTTAGAATGCATGACTCAATTCTTGGAAATGTTTATTGCACTCGTGTTATCACAATAGATAACCACTGGTTCTAAGATCTTCATATGCATACCTTCCAGTAATTTTTTGATCCATGCAATATTTGAGCAATTTGCAGCAAAAAAAACATATTTTGCTTCTGCAGTAGACTAAGAGATGCATCCTTACTTCTTGCTAATCCATGTGACAAGTCTGTCACCCATGAAGAAATCCCCTCCAGTTGTGCTCTTACAGCCATCAAGATTTCCAGCCCAATCAGCGTCAGTAAACACCTTAAGTTTAAATTTTCCTTCTCTTCTATACCATAAGCCAAATTCCTCAGTATTCTTTCGATATCTTAGAATTCTTTTCACAGCACTCATATGTGATTCCCTGGGGTTAGCAAAAAATCTAGCAACAATTCCTACTGCATGTGCATTATCTGGTCTAGTGTGTACAACATACATGAGTTTTCCTATCATCAATCTATACAAAGTCTAATTTACCTTTGTCAACTTGTCTTCCTTTGTTAATTTGCATCCAGTAGTCATCGGTGTTCCAACTAGTTTGGAATCTTTCATCTTGAATATTTTCAAGACCTCTTTGATGTATTTGGACTGTGTAATGAAAATTCCTTCACTTTGTTGAATGAGATGTAGACCAAGAAAGAACTTGATCTCTCCAAACATAGACATCTCAAACTCTTTTCTCATCTCATCAGCAAATGATTTGCATAGCATATCATTGCCTCCAAATATGATGTCATCAACAAATATTTCA
>MU224863.1:203263-234766 GCA_018584345.1 Thuja plicata
GATGTCATCAACAAATATTTCAGCAATCAAAGTGTTAGCATCAGTATCTTCTTTCAAATAAAGATTACTATTTTCACTAGTCCTTATGAATCCAATACTTATTAGATAGGAATGAAATCATTCATACTAGGCTCTGGGAGCTTGTTTTAATCCATACAAGGCTTTGTGAAGTCTACATACCATGTTCCTCTTGTCTGGATCCACAAACCCTTCTGGTTGCTCAATGTCATTGTATTTATATTATTTATCATTGCCTCCACATTTGATTATTGTTAATCCTTGTACATTTATTGGTATTGTATCACAGTGTTTTGTCCCTTCATCATTCATTGTGCATTTCATGGTTTGTAGGCTCCTTTCAGAACTCTACATTGTTTCCTTATATGAATGTTACTTTGTACTATGGACTACCCCTTTTATGGAAAAATATGAATTTCCCTATTGTTTTGGTCTTCATGATCTAGAAATCCCTGCTACTTGTAACAATGTGATCTCCTTTATGAAACTGATATATTAATGATCCTCAATGTAAACAAAAATATCTTTCATATGATAAAACCTCCTTCAAAATATATGGCATTGACCTTTTTTTGTTCCTATCATTATGTGTTGTAATAAGGTAGCAACACATTTATCTTGTTGTTGTCTTTGTATCTCCATGTTGTCCTTACACTTGTGACTGCAATATCCTATATATTCATGACCATTGTGCACATGGTTTCACCTTATTGGTGTGATGATATTTCTTTCTTTGCTTCCAACATCATAATGTTACTGTAATAATGTTGGGTAGATACCTATTTCTTATAACAGTGACATTAATTCATTGTTACAAGTGATATGTACCTTATTGATTGGACTACCATGGTATGGTGTTGCTGGATTGCACACTTACCTTTGTTAAAACACTAAAGGTTGGTGACAACATGCTAGGCTCAATCCTTGTGGGAGCCCAATTTTCCTACATGGTGTGAAATTAATGATATCAACTTAAAGTATTTAATAATTAACATGATACTTGTACTTGCAAACTGAAACAAAATGTCAAATAAAATAATAAATTTATGATTTGTTCTTATGTCGTCCTCTCTAAATTGATACATTATGAGAGATGAATATGATTTTAATGATTTTGCATATGGGTTGATGAGGATCCCTGAGCTCTAACACCCCTTCTCTCTCTTCCTGTAGAAAAACTTGAACATAGTAAAGAAAATTTTGGAGAAAGGAGATGAATATTCAACCTTACAACCATAGGATTTGTCATTCTAGGCAAAGACAGGTCCCCTCCTTCTTTCATATGTTATTTTTGTATATGTATATTTACTTTTCATAATGTACAATTTAGTCATTCCATGACTTGTGTGGGAAGTATTCTTTTGAACTTATGAATAAATAAAGAAATCTTCTTTGAACAATTGTGTATTTCCTTTCATGTACTTGCATTTATGTTGAAACTCAAAATCACTTAATAACATATCACTCATGTAATTAACAATCTAGATTAGTCTATGTCTGTCACCAAATCTAGATTAGTCTATGTCAGAATATGTGTGAACATACATCATAAAATGGATCTTCCTGAGGTCATCACTATAAACTCCAAACTGGGAAGTACATCTAATCTGTTGAATATGAATCACTTCTCTTTGCTTTTTTTTCCTGCAAAAAATTTGGACATTGGGCTAAACACTGCCCGCTTAAAAAATCTAAAGAGAAAGAAGATCATAAAAGGGAACCTAAAAAGGTATGGAAATAGAAAAACAATACTTTGGTTAGCTCTTTAGCTGATCTTGAACAACAGGAGAACAAAATAGAGAGGGTGAACAGTAATGAGTCTGAGGTAAAAATACTCCCAGAAAACCAAACTAAGCTTGATCAAACTAGTAATGAATCAGAGGAAATTTTGCAATTTGAAAACCAAATCACATTGGATAAATAGCCTAGTGTTGATCAAGTAGTCATTGTTGATTCTAGTCAAGAGAAGGGTCAACCTAAGCTGAAGGGATTAGAATATTCTAATAACACAACCAATATGAATGGCTCAAAAGATTTACCTCCTACTATTGTTTCTCCTATTCCTTATGAAGGAACCATCGGGGAACTAGACCAAAATGGAAATTCTTCAGAAGACAGTGAGGATGACTCATTATCCTCTATTGTAGATCTATGGAGAGAAGAAAACCTAGAGACAATCTTGAGCTTAGAGACAAACCTGGTCAACCAAGAAGATCCTTCGTCACAGGTAAAGATTAAAAAAAGTTCCAACAAATCTTCAAGTAAAAAAGGAGACCAGAACAACAACAATTCATGTGAATCACCTTAAAAAAAAGAAAATCATAGTCAAGGGGGAGTACAAACTAGAAGACAAATTAAGGCTGATGTTGGCACTCCTAAGAGTAAGAAAGGAAGAGAATCACAAAAGAAGAAAAGAGAGTAGGAAGCAAAATAGAATATAGTTGATGGAAAACAACGTACCATCCCTGAGATTTGTTCTCCAAGTCTTTAATATGAAAGTCATCTCTTGGAATATAAGGGGCTTATTAGCCTCCATAAATAGGATGTACTTAGGAATATGGTTAGAGATATAAAACTTGATATTCTTCTCATTCAAGAAACTAAAATGACTAAAGAAAAGTTAGAAAGAATGTATGTGTCTAAAGATTATGGGAGCATAGGTGGTGATTCTAAGGGAGCTTCAGGAGGTATAGGGATTTTTTGGAATAATAAAAATGTTGTGTGCAATTTAATTCAAAGTGGAAATAATATCTTAGTGGTCAAGATCACTTACCTCAAGGATAAATTTAGCTAGAACCTGATCAATGTTTATGCCCCTAACACTAGAAGTGGTAGACAGAATTATATGCAAAGATTGAAAGATATTCTTAATCTCTTTCAATAAATCAGCTGGATGTTTATGGAAGAATTTAACACTCCTCTCAAGAATGAGGAAAAAAAGGGAGGGATCAACTCCCAAATGGATAGCAGATATGATCTAATGGAATTTATCAATAAGGAATCTTTGTTAGATATTGACCTAGAGGGCATTGACTATACCTGGTCTAATAGACATACTGAGAAGGAATTAATTCAGGTGAAATTGGATAGAGCCCTCTTAACCAATGACTAGATTGCTAGGTACTTTTTCACTCTTTTTGCCAAACTTTGTATTGGATCTAACTACTATCCTATATCCCTAAATATTAATCAGATCAAGAGAAGAAATAAATTTCCCTTCATATTTGAAAGAATGTGGCTAGCTCACCCTAATTTAGAAAATAAGATTGAGGAATGGTGGAATTATACTATTGATGGGGGAGCAATGTATAGAATGACTAAGAAATTGAACATTATTAAAAGTAATCTGAAAAGATAGAACAAGGAAGTGTTTGAGGATATCTTCCATCAAAAAGGTAATTTGCATAATGATATTAAGGAAATTCATAACAGTATCTAGAAGGAGGGTCTTTCAGAGGAAACTAAAATCAAGGAAAACGTTTTGATTGTAGATTATCATAATATTATCTCCAAGGAGGAGTCTTTCTAGAGATAGAGATCTAGAGCTCTTTGGCTCAAGGCAGGGGACAAAAGTACAAGATTTTTCCATATGACTTCTTTGAAACACAAAGCTATTAACAGGATAACTAATCTCCAATCAAAAGGTAAAACTATTCATAAGGAGGAAGATATCATATCAGAAATGTTAAGATACTTCTCTGGGCTGCTAGCTAAGGATAATAATTTGAATAGACCTAATCGGGATGAGATTCTTACTGCCATCCCTAAATTGATCGATGAACCTTCTAACAAAATTCTCCAAGCTATTCCTTCGAACAAGGAAATAAAAAATGTTGTCTTCTCTTTCAAAGGAGAAAAACCTCTTGGCCCTAATAGCTTCCCTATGTTTTTCTTCCAACAGTTCTGGGATATTATTAGTCAAGATATTCAGGCTATTGTTAAATAATTCTTTGGTTCTAGATGTCTTCTTCGGGAATGAAATGCTACCTTCCTGGTTCTTATTCCTAAAAAACTAGGAGCCAATACTGTGGAAGAATTTAGACCTATCAGCCTGTGCAATTCTCTATACAAGATTATGTCTACAGTTATTACCTCTAAACTAATCCAGTTGCTCCTGAATATTATTTCCCCCTAGAAAAATGGTTTTGTTCGTGGGAGACAAATCCTTGATTCTATCATTGTGCCTCATGAGAATATCCATTCTCTGGAAAAGGCAAAAAAGCAGGGCTTCATGATGAAACTGGACCTATCTAAGGCTTACGACAGAGTCTATTGGCATTTTCTACTGACTATGTTGTCTTCCTTTGGCTTTAACAAGGAGGTCATCAAAATTATTATGCAACTTGTAACTATTGTTTCTTCATCTATCATTGTTAATGGGGGTTCCTGTTATTTTTTAAAACCTTACAGTGGGTTAAGATAAGGAGATCCTATCTCTCCTATCCTCTTTTCTATTCTTGTTGAATGCCTTGGGAGGCATATCCATAAGATTGTGGAAAAGGGGGAAATAAATGGTATTCAACCATCCTCAGCTAGACTCATTTTCTCTCATGAGAAATTTGTGGATGATACTCTTATTATGGGAGAGTTGATAATTAAAAAACTTAGAAATATGAAGAAATGTCTATCTATCTATACTGAGGCTACTAGACAGCTTGTCAATTGGACTAAGAGTTCCAATTTATTCATAAATACTCCTAAATAAAGACAAAATAAAATGTCTACTATTCTTGGTTGTACCATTGGGAAAATCCCTTCATCTTACTTGGGATTACCCCTTTGCTCCAAACCTCCAGAAAGTTTCTGGCACACTCTAATAGACAGATATAACAATAAATTTGTTGGTTGGAAAGGTGCGCTTCTCAGCAATACAGGGAAGCTCCAATTATTGAAATCTACCCTTCAGAACCTCCCTGTTTATGCAATGAGATTATTTAAAATTCCCCATAAAATTGCTAATGAAATTTTAAAAATTTAGAAAAGATTCCTCTGGTTTGGGGTTGAGGAAAAGAAAAGAATGAGCCTTGTATCTTGGAAAAACGTTTGTAAGCCTAAAAAGCTAGGAGGTCTTGGGCTGCAAACTATTAAAAAAGTTAATAAATCCATAATGGCTAAATAGTTGTGGAGGATTTATGGAGATTAATAAGAGTGGAACTCTATTATTAAAAGTAAGTATCTCTTTCTTAATAATTCTTTGGAGGACTTTATAGGGGAAGACAACAGTACTATTGGGTCCTTCATCTGGAATAGTATAAAATCTACCAAAGACTTGATTGTGAAAGGTAAAAGATGGGAGCTGGGAGATGGTTGTAGAATTGAGTTCTAGGATGGTGAATGGATCCACTCTATACCTCTATCCACCAATCAATATTGGAATCCAATTATTGAAAGAAGCAAAGATTCTATTGGCACAAAAGTTATTGATTACTGGCAGGACAACAACTGGAAGAATTTGGGAGAAATCAATGTTAGTCTCATTTCCCTCCAGCATGAGCTTCAGACCTAGTACATAAAAGACAACATTCAAGATTTGGTTGTGTGGAATCCTACTTCTGATGGCAAGTATACTATGGCCTCTGTTGTTAATATACTTTTTGATAGAGAGGAAAGGCCTCCTTGCTCTTTTGTGTGGTATAAAAATCTCAATTTCTTCTATTGGCTCTTAATCCAAAATAAATAGCTAACTCTTGATAACCTCTCTAGGAGGGGTATAGACATTGTTAATAGATGTAGTCTTTGCTTTGAAAACACTAAATCTTGTGATCATATCATGCTCCACTATCCTTTCACTCGTAAAGTTTGGGATATCATCTTTATAAAATGCCATATTGGCTGGTGTTTTCCTTTTGTTTGGCAGGATTTTTTTTCTCAAAGGAGCTACCCACCTCAGAACTTTATTGATAAAGACCTTTGGTTCCTTATCCCTCCTCATGTGTGCTGGAGAATCAGGAAAGAGCACAACAACATAATTTTTAGATAAAAGAAGGCTTCTCCTGAGGTGGTAGGAAACCAAATTTGTAGGGTGCTGGAAGAGAACTTCTCTTCCTTTAAACCTGAGTCTAAATTAGGTAAGAGGGAAAGTGATAGAAATAACAGTCATATCAATCAGAGATCTTTGGCAATTTTGACTTCACCTCCTGAAGGTTGGGTTAAAGCTAACTTCGATGGGGCCGCAAAGGGAAACCCAGGAACTGCTGGAGGAGGAGGTATAATAAGAGATCAGAATGGTAATTGTGTAGGTGTGATTGCCTCTCCTTTGGGCATTCAATCTAACCAGATGGCTGAAGCTATGGCTGCTCTCAACATTATTTTGCTTGTAGAGGAATTGGGCTGTAAGAAAGTCTAGCTGGAGGGAGACTCATTAAATATTATGAATAATATTAGAGGCAAGAGTAAGGCATCATGGACTATTGAACATATAATTTCTAAGATAATTAATGTGGCCTCAAATTTTACCTCCTTTTATGTTTCTCATATTTTTCGGGAAACCAACCAAGTGGTTGATTGTCTAGCCAACATTGGTGTAAATAATGATGTCACATGCAAGTGGTATGGGAACGCAAAAAATAATAATGAGGTGGGATTATTACTCAATTATGCCTAGGTTAATCACAAGGTAGGTGAGTTCATTTGCATTAATCATTCTAGTTAATGATGACCTGATTAGGGGTATGACGACGGTGTCGAGGAATATGAAGCATCAAAATAATGATGATTTACTTAAGTCACAAGTTTTCTGGGACATCATTAAGTACTCTGTGATTGTGAAAATCTGAATTCACTTTGAGCTGAGAACTATTATGAAACACAATAGTGAGAGAGGCCAAATTGCAGAGGAAGAAGATATGGGAGGATATTTGAAGAGAGAAGAACCTACAGAGTGTAAATGGAAGGATGAAAAAGAGGTGTGGAGTAAGCTTAAGAAGGGTAATGTTCACAAATATTTAAAGTGTCTCCATGGAAACAACAAGTAAGTGATGAAATATTTTGTTAATGGTTGGGAGAACGAGACTGTTAACATTTTGGGCAAATTTGTCAAGCTCACTCTAGGTCATCTTGCAGAAATCATGGGTCTTCCATTGGAGGGGATGCATTTTTTGAAATAAAAAAAAGAGGGCAACAATGGTTATAAAAAATTCCCTAAGACCGATGAAGAAAGGGCAATGCTTGTGAAGGGTGATCTGGACTATGTCAACCTGTCAAATATTAAGTGTATTTGGGCATTCGTGATCCATGTTATCATGGAGTACTTCACATTGGATGACAGGTATTCTAAGGTTTACAATTACCACTTTGTTCTAGTAAACCATTTCCATCATAACATTAGGGTTTGTTTTCTCTTCTATCTCTTAAGCTCACTCAATCAGATCATAAGTGACCATAGGAGTAAGTCTTCCCCTATTTTACATGAGGGATTAATTATGTTGATTATGGACTATGTTAAGAACCATATCCCCGACCCTATTCCCAAAATTATTGTGAATGTTAAGAGGAAAATCCTGGAGGTGTCTACAGGTAAGAGATCTAGTAAGGAAAATCTTTTAAAAAGCTGAAGAGGCCCTATTGTTGCGGATATCTCTTTGTCAATTTATGATGACATCGAGGGGATGAAAATTGATTATGAATAGGATATTGAGTCATCTGAGGATGAGGGTTTCACTGGGAAACCGAAAAAATTTGAGGAAATGAAGATGAATACCAATGTGTCTTTAGGTGGTAAAGATGATACTAAAGAGACCCAGAAGCTGGAGAATAAAATATTGGATGAAATTACTAAGGAAATTGATAATATTATTGATACCCATATTGATGACCATATTGTTAAAAATGATGGTGATGAGGAACAAAATCAGGATACTCAGGAATCTCAGCGGGAGTTAAGGGACATTGATACCCACATTGAAGACCACACTGTCAATAAGGATGATGGGGAAGACCAGACTCATGACCTTCAGGATTATCACAGGGAAATAGGGGATATGGTGGAAATAGAGATTGACAAAGGCAACATGGATAACAGTGAGGAGGATATTGTCACTGATAATGAAACTGACAAAGCTAAGAAATATTACAATGAGAATGAGAATGTTGAGTACAACCGAGATACTTCAAAAGGTGACCTTGAAGAAAAGAATGTCCACAACATGAGGAGCCTTGAGGATGATCTCTGTGAGAGAGAGGTCGATGTCAAAAGGGTGGCAACTATTTCCTTCCTTCAAATGGCCAGATTTAAAGCGAAGAACAGCTATAATATGGATAAGTGGATTCAGGATGACATAAAGGAGATCAAAGATAATTATAAGAAATTGTAAGACAAGAATGCTCTACTGGAGGAAATTGTTGAAAAAATTCCCATGATGCTACCATGTACCAGCAAGGGAAAGATGTTTTTGATAAGGTTAACAATATAGATACCAAGATCAACAGCATGGTGGACAATAAGCTCAAAAAGATTAATGACAGGGTTAATAACAACAAGGCTCTTATCAAAAAGCTTACTACTGTAAGAAAAATGGGTATGAAAAACTCTCTGGATATTCTAAAATCTTTATATACCCTTCTGGAAGGTAATGACAGTGACAAGACAGGAGGATGATAGCCCTCAGGAAATTCATATTTCGAGCCCTGGCACTAGGACTCGCTCCAGCACTAAAAATAAATCCGAAGTCTAGACCAAAGATATCAATAAGTTAAGGGACTCGATCCAGAGCATGGAGCTGCAGATGGTTGAAGTTCAGATGCTGGAGGATCAAATGGAAGCTATTTAGCTTTATTGCAGGAATGTTTTGGATTGCTGGAAGTTTTTTGCTATCTGTTTGCTCAAAGCTTTTTGTAGTTAGCTGTTTTGATGTTTTGTAATGATATTTTACGTTAAATCTAGGGTTTACCCCTCTTTTGGTCTTCTGTCATATGTGACAGCTTGTAGTTACCTTCATCTTTTATTGTCCATCATTTTGGTGCTATGTAAAGGGTTTTGGGGCCCCTTCAAAACCTGTTGTTATCTAAATCAAAAACAATCTACCAAAATAAAATATATACCCTTAACTTTTAGCTACAAATACATTTCCATCTCTACCTGATTGAGATAGAAAGTAAAATGGGTAATAGAAAGTATTATAGAAACTTTTTCATAATGAACAACAATGTTAAAAAATTTATGTGACAATTAGAAGATGGATCCTGTTCATTTTATACAAAACTAATCAAACTTTATGCATCATTTTTTGGTTTTAAAGGGTTCTCAAAATGCATGAGAAAAAATTTTGTAGGTAGAAAATTCTTTATTTTATAAGGTCATTAGCAGAAGCATACAGTTTAGTGAAGAATATGAGCAAGGTTTGGGTATCCAAAATGTTTTGAGTCAGCTTTTCTTTGTTGAGTTCTATTAACAATGAGAAACAAACTACAGATTGATAATGAAATGAAGAGTGTTGGAGTTTTCATAATGACCAAAGAGACAATTTTTTTATGATGATGATCTCAAATTGCCAAAGACATGGAGTATAGAATTTGAGAGAATTTTGGTGCATCATGATACCTGACAGTGACAAGCATGGAATCCATGAAGTCATAGAGACATGATAGTCAAACAGGACTACCAAATAGGAGATATATCTTAATAATTGATGAAGGCTGAAGGAGAAAAGAAGGTGGTGAAATTGTGATAGCTAACAATTGACAGTCATAAGATCAAATAATGAAATAACTAAGGTTCACAAAAAGTGATTCGACTTGACATCTAGTGGCAACATGTAAGATATCACAAGTAGCCATGAAACAAAATCCCTTAGATACTTTTCATAAAGGTAGGATGGTCAACTATGTAAAGAGGATTTTTGTAGTAGAGGAAAATTTTATCTCGAGTACCTTTTTTTAAGTTATCAACAATCCTATTAGCCTATGTGAATTCCTTTTGTAGATTCTATGAAATGCTTGAAATAGTAAATGGTCTCATGAAAAATAGCATAATAGTTAAAAAAAGAGAAGGGTAGTGAACTAGGTTGAATAATTGTAGTTTGCAGACAACAAACATGGAGCCATGAATCATGAGTGAGATTCCTCCTCAAGGTATGTTTTTCAATAGTTAGAATCAATAAAGGAAAAATACAAATATTATAAAAAGAATATCCATGTGATCATGTAATCTCATGAGTTGGAGATAGCCCTGAAAAAATAACTTATAGGTGAATATGGTCATGAGGGAATGGAAGAATATTTGATAATAAAGTTTGTGTATGTGAAATAGTGCACCTGTTACCTACGACAAAACACTTCAATAATTATTTAGATTAGTGAAAAAGCATAAAAATCAAGGGTTTTAAACTTAAACACTAAAACTAATCTATTACTTCCTATCTAGGAGGAGTTTAAAGAATGCCATAATCATGCCCTCAGATTATGCACAAATCAGTGACAAATACAACCTAAGAATGGAAGATTTGAATCAAACTAGTCTAAATGACAAAGAAACATGCATATTTAGCTCTAAAAAGGTAGATAACAACAATGCATAATATTAAATCTAAGATGCAATATGAGTTCACAAAATGATCTAAACAGCATAACAATACTTTTAACTCTAAAATTATGGGCTTATTTGAGCTCAAAATCTCATTATATTTATAGAAGAAATGAGGAGAGAGAGGGGGATAAGGGTCATTAATGGAGTTGTAAAACCCATTAATGAGGTATAAGAGACATAAATTCCAAAGGCATTCATGAGGTATGGGCTTGAGGAATCTCCATTAATAATGCATTAATGGGAGCATTTAAGAAGCATGGTAAGGGTGTAAGAAGCAAGCTTGAGAAGGTGGACTTAGAGAGAGTCAAGCTTGAGAAAGTTGACTTTCTCAAGTGGGTGGGATTCCTAATCACAAATTTAGGAATGTGACATCATTAGGAAGTGGGTTAGGATAGAATTAAGATTAGGATTAGATTTAGCATGGGGGGAATAGGTTGGGATGGGTTTGAACCGAGGGTTAAGGTGGTTGAGATAGGTTAGGCTAGGGTTAAGGGGAATATTAATGAAATGAAATATATTAAATATATTCATTCAAAAATAGGAATATTAATTATTTAATCTTTTTATTGCTTTAGATAATTAATTAGGACTATAGCCAATTAATTAGATTAATTTAGGCTAGAAGATAGGCTTTTTGCAAGTGATTAGATATAATAGGGATTTATTTGATTCCTTTCAAATTAATTACCTTAGCCATGTTTGATTTGAAATGATTTGGATTAAAATTTATTGATTTTGATTGGCTAAGATGATTAATAAAATTTAGTGATTGAATCACTTAGGAGATTAAATCTGATTTGAATGAATTATGCCAACCGATTGAAGAGTTGTCTAGACGTAATTGGGGGTATGATCACACTTAGGGAAAATAGGGTCTATTGTCAAAGAAGACCAAATCCATGTGGTTACAAAGGTAAGTAAAAGTATGATATTATTCATGGAGAAGGAAACTCACAATATTCTAAGTGTCAAATGCAACAAATGACACTGGGAAGTTTAGAGAAACATTGTTTACAAGCGAGAAAAGAGTGTCAATTCATGGCATATAATTATGTAGAATAGTCATAGAATAAGAACAAGAGTTTTATGACCAATAATGATATTCATTAATTTCTAGCCATAGAGAAGAAATTTGCACGTCATTTGTGAAGAGAAAAAGTCATATGGAAAATATCTATGAGAGATTTTCAAAGGTATGAATTGAACATAAAAGGGAAATGAAACTAGGTGATAGTTGATAGTAAAAAGGGCTATGTTGAGATGACGTGAAAATGAAGACAAAAAAAAAGAGCACCACCAAAAAACAAAGGAATATATATGATGAAAACAATCATAGAGAGTCAACACAAGGAAAGGGATGAAGTAATAAAAATCATCATTGAAAGAGATACTAAGAAGGTGGTTTTATTTGGATATGACATACATTAATGAAAATGTGATTTGTATGAGATTTCTAGCTGATTACTTTATGTTAATTATTTATGATTTACATAGAGTCCATTTTATGTTGGCTAATGATTAAGGGTAGTTCATGACTTATGCAAGATAAAGAACAATGAAGATATAGTATGTACAACTTGTTAAAATAAATGATAAAGATAAGAGTGAAAAAAAGTAGGATAGGGGAAAGGTTTACATTTTAATTTCAGTCCTAGACTGGTTGATCATGGCTTCATGAAGCCAAGTAGCTATAGATTTACACGTGAAGGAAACCTCTAAAAAATGCAATATAACACCAAAAAATTTCATGTTGTTCTCTAAGAAAATATAAATGTGAGAATATACTTATGTTTTCACTCAAAATTTCTAGGCCTCCATCAACATTATTGAAAAACACCAACAATGGGAGTGTATGGCAATCCATGGAACTAAAGAATAATTAGAAGATAATAGAAATATAGCACAAGAATATAAAAGACTATTGAGTACAATATTAGAAGAAAAAGAAAATGAAATCCAACACTTGTCACTTCAGCAAGTTGATTTGGTAAGTCAACTCAATAATGCAATATAGCAAGTTGTCAATCTAAGAACATAAAATGAAAGACTACAGAATAATCTCAATGCTGAAAAGAAAACAAATGAAAGTATAATGAATTCACAAACTAGCATGGATCAGGAAACATAATTTAGACATCATGGGTAGAATAGATTAGGTTATACTGAACAAGGTGAATCCTCACAACAAGGAGCTCAAAGGATAAACAAATCTACATGCAAACATTGTGGTAAATTAGGGCACACATCAAATAAATGTTGGAGAAATGGAAAGTCAAAATTTAATGGAAAATTCTACAGTTGTAACAATCATGGACATAGAGAAAGTGAATGCAAAGAGA
Source organism: Thuja plicata (assembly GCA_018584345.1). Taxonomy (NCBI): domain Eukaryota; kingdom Viridiplantae; phylum Streptophyta; class Pinopsida; order Cupressales; family Cupressaceae; genus Thuja; species Thuja plicata. The sequence goes on from MU224863.1 coordinate 216,143, forward strand.
AACCTAAGTTTGAAGGAAAGTGCTACAAGTGCAAAAAACAAGGTCATAGATCTTCCGAGTGCAGGACTAAGAAGTGGAATCCTACTGAACAATTAGCCAAGGAAATTTTTGGTTGGGATTACAACACATGGTACAAATGTTGTCATTATGGTGAAAATGGACACATTGGTGCAAATTGTATGAAGACTCACTTCATAAAAAGGGATCCTACTAAGAGATGTTATGTATGTAAGCAACTCGGTCATCTAAGCAAGAACTGTATAAACAGAGAAAAAATTTATACTAGTTTTGAGAATGGTAAAGCCAAAGTCTCAAAAATCAAAACTCAGATGAGCAAGGAATGGGTAAGGAAATCCTCAGATAATTCAGATCAAAGAAATGAAGTAGCTAATGACACCCTAAATAGTGAACTGGGTGGATCTACCATTACAGAATAGGAATGTAAGGAGATGACTTGAACTGTGCAATACAAGTCATCCTACATCAGTTCTAGATAAGATAAACAGTCCAAATTTGCATATTGATGCATGAGGACATGTTATGATTCTACCTGAGTCATAATGTTAGTTACACCCGAGCCACTCTAGCTTAACCGAGCTGAGTCGGGCAATATTGATAATTGGAAAGTTGGTTTTACCCGAGCTTCTAAGTGAATATGAGAAACACCCGACTCATGCCAACTACCATGTATGGATAATTTAATGAAATACTCTAATGGTTGAAAATCTCTTATAAATGAAGGATATGTTCTCAGCCATGTCCATGACATACAGCTATGGTTTGAACATTCGGTGATCATCACGAAGCAGATAATTCACCATTTCACTGGGCTTCTGATGCTAGATAAGTTGAAAGCTACCAAAACCCTAGCCTAGGATGAACTTGCTGAGTTAACTCTTTCCAAGTGGGATGATAGAGGCATGAGACTTAACAGAGTAACAGATATGGAACTAAAATTCAGTATTCATTTTATAGCGCACAAGATATATAGCTCAAGCAAACCCAACAGTGTTCCATGTGAAACTATTGACCTAGAATACAAAGTGGTGAAGAAGAATTTGGCATTCGACCTAGCAGAATTATAGCTCATTCAGTTGAGAAAGAATATGGTGAGCATCCAAGTATCAAAATCCAATTCATGTAAGTTTGGTTCTCTTCTAATCTGCATACTCTTTTATGTTGAGAAGTTCTTTCCCTCCAAAGGAACAGTAGCATGGAAGAAAGATAGACCAATAATCCATTAGATTAATGAGTTCATAGCTGAGTTAGGAGATAACTTTGATAGCATTATGGATGGATATTTTGAGAGTTTCAAACAGAAGATGTAGACTATGTTCAGAATTCCCAAACAACTAGTTGAGAATTACAAAGATGAAATATGTTTTCTTGTTGATTGTGATAAGGTGTACATACAAGTAGTAAAGCCTAGGGTTGCATGGGTAAAACCCCTGCCATATGAATTCAACAAAGATGAAACAAAGGATATCATAGAGGCTCTTGTAAATGAACATGTCAATCCAAAGGAACCTTAATTTGGAACATATGAGGAAGAAAAGAGAAGAATATCTCTGGAAATTGAGATTCCCAAGATATTGAAAAGATGAAGGAAGAGTCTTGATACATTCAAGAAGAAGTATGACAAGACCTCCAACTCTCCTTCCATCTCTGAGAGTAAAGAGGATACAGTTAAAATAGAGGATGTTGAATTTGAAGAAGAAAAGGAAGAAACTAATATTGAACCTCCACAGAAGAAGAGGAAGGCAACAACCAAATAGAAAAAGGAAAAAGGCACTTCCCATGTTGTCACCTTGAAGAGATCAAGGAGAAAAATTATACTGAGTGGTGATGAGAATGATGATGAAGAAGATAATATTGTGGTTTTCACTAAACCAACATCCACACTTGATCAAAAGATTGAAGCATTAAAAGAAGGAAGAGTTATGAGTTCTTTAAAGTCACTGAATTATGCTTCTAGTACCAAGGAAGAAAAGAAGAAGATTGAAGAAGTAGTGGTGGAGAAGATGGGAAAATGGAAATATGACCCCTCCAAGATAAAGAATTATATGACTGAAGACCTATTCAAGTCAATCTCCATTCCCTAGAACAATGCAATCCAAACTGAAATGGACATAAGGAAACAAACATTGAAGAAATTTATGCCTACAATGAAGCGAAAAGAAGTAAAAGAAGCCTTGAGAAAATATCAGAATAATCACACCCCCAGATTCAGGGCATTCAAAATATTGAACAAGAACATAGAATATGTAGTCTAGAGTGCCACATTAGTGTGGAAATCAATATTTGAGATGAAAGATGATGATGAGGCAGAAGTACCAAGAACAGACCCTCCTAAATAGGTAAATGATGATACATTACCTGAGGTACAAACCATTGAGGAGTCCAATGCTGAGAAAATTGTAGTTGAGGTGATGGCATCATTACCCCAATCTCCTACGCAGAATATAATACATCCAAGCAATGACAGGGTTGCAAAATCCACGTCTGAACATGTAGTAAGCAAGAAACAAACTCCAATCACTACTGAGAAAATAACACCCAAGTTGCAGAAAGACAAGGTAGATATTTCTACTGCTGGTATTGACTCATCAGTTAATATTGATTTAGCAATTGGTACTATAAAGGTCAATGACCTAATTGGAATGAATATTGAAGGAAAGGATGAGGAAGGTAAAGGAAAATAAATTTTTCCTTCATCGAGTCCTAAGATACTAGGAAAAGAAAAAGTAGTAATTACTGATGAGATGGATCTTGATAAAGAAATTGTGATTCCAAATTGGGATCTATCCAGGTTATCTATAGAGAAAATGGATATATTGGGAGATTTATGGAAGAAAAGAGCTACACAGTGGAAGCTTTGAAAGGAAAGACAAAGGAATAAATTACTTGAAGATGTCAAAAGCATATTTTTAGATGCATTGCAGATTGAAGTCAATGAGAGTGACTTGATAATGAACCAACTTGTCAACATTGTCCACAAGTTAAACACAGGTATGAATGGTCAAGAAAAGTTACTTGTGAAGGCAAAGAAGAAATTTGAGAACAAGGTTCTAGAAAACATTACAAAGAAGATTGCAATTGACCAGGTGTAGCTTACAAAGATCATCACCTCTCTAGAAACCACTGTGAAAAATGTGGTAGCACTATTTGTAAATTTGAGTGACACCTCTAACTTTACTATGGAGATCAAGAACAAGATAGTGAAGATTGATGCAGACATGAAGGAAAGTGCAAGACAGTTAGCACTTGACCCGAGCACTAGTTCCGCTCACTTCATGAAGATCAAGTATCTTACTAATCTATAGGCTGAATTGTTGAGAGAAGAAGCAAGGACCAGATAATCACTTATAGAAATCTAGATCCAACTCCTACCACACATGGATGGAATGTAAAAATGCATAAAACATGCTAAGACACTCATTCATGACAACAATTTCATAGTTCTTGACCTAATGATAGAGTTGTCTATAGAGCTACAATTTTAATTGCACATCATGAAGGTGCTACAGGACAATTGGGACAACACTTTGTCTCAGATTTTGAAGGTACATAGTGATTTCCTATCCTACTTTGGAATAACCTTGTAAATATCACTTTTGGCATTTTTGTCAAAAACAAGGGGGAAATATCATTATTTTGTAATTAAGGGGAAATATCATTGAGGAAACACATGTATAGTGGAAGAATGTAGAAAATATACTTTACAAAAACAATTTTGAAAAACACAAAAATAGAGTCATTTGGACCTGAGCAGCAGAAGCAGTGTCAAAACTCAAGCAGACAGTAAGGGGGAGTTCTGACATATCAGACACATAATTCAATGATAAGTTGTTTTGTCACTAATTCCAAAATGGGAGATTATAGACCTTATGGCAAGACATATTTTCAATTAGTGTCAAAACACTTAGTCAACTAGTGTCGACCGAGCTAGCATGCATTATGCAAAGTCCTAAGTGATCAGCATTGTCATAGTGATAAGCATCGCCCGACTGATCAACATTTCCTGAGTGATCAGTATTGCCCGAGTGACATTTTATCACCTGAGTAGACTTTTGGACTTGAGTGACAGTTTGAACCCGACCTTGCATATATTATTAAATATAATTTTGTTTATTGCAAGCTGACTTACAGATTTATTTGTTGGATAAAGATATATATGTAAGATAGTTTATTTTATCCAAAATAAGAGTATATGTAAGAAATGTATAAGTAAGAATGTATGCACAAGTGTAAAGGCATGCGAATGGCAATTTGATTAAGAGAAAAAGAGTTTAGGACAATAGAGTCGCATCTATCACATTCAAGTGATCATTTATATTCAAAAGGATCTTATTCAGCAATCACAGTTGCCCAGAGAAGATCATCAACTGGTTAATTCTCACAGGTGGATCAGAAAAATCCTTTAAGAAAGGTGGACCTAACAGTCCTTTCTCTAAATCTCTTAACAGAGTTGCATTACTTATTGTATTGTACAAAATCATTTAACAAGGTGGACCTAACAGTCCCTTCTATGCTCCTAAAAGGGAAAACCATCAGAAGTGGTCATTGTAAGCTCTAACATGCTAAATTTTTACTGCATTACTATATCTTGTGGGTATCATCCCCACCCCAGTTTTACTTTCTTTTGGAAGGTTTTTGGGTAACCAAATATTGTGTTATGTGTTACTTTCAAGTTCTATGCATGCAAAAAAATTAGTTAATCTAATTATGGATTAAGTTTTATTGGTTCCTGATTCACCCCCAACCCCCCCCCACCCCCCACCCCCTCCTCAATATTTCATGCATTTCTTTTTATGCACTTGCATTTATATTTCAAAATTTCAAAAAAAATATAAAATTTCTTTTAAAATACAAAAACATTTACATTCTTCATGCTTGTAATGTTACTTTGTGTTCAACATGTATGATTTTCGTTTTGAATACTTTGATGAGACTTTTTTTGCAAAAGAGGATAGATCCCCTAATGAGGTACATGGAAGTGAGGATGAAAATTGTTCAAATGGAATCTCCATTGATCATATTCCTATTTCATCCTCCTCCACAACCTCTCCAATTGACCTTTAACATAGGGTGTGTGCATGGTTACCTTCATGTTCCACTATTTACTACATTGTTACACCTATAAGGACTTCATTTAGTGTGTGTGATGTTTCTTTGTCCTCTCTTTTTTTACCTTGTAAGGATATATTAGAACAAGAAGATGACTCTAATATTTCTCTTTATGGAGATGAGTTAAGGATTGATGTTAATTCTTCTCCTAATATATGTCTTTTCTATTAGCCTTCTTTAGAATATTATTTACCTTCTTTCCCCTTTAGGGATCAAGATTTAGTGATTTATGGCACTCCTACAAGGTGCTTTATTGATAGGGATGATAATCCTCCTATTTGCGATGAACCTTTGGATTTGAATGTTGATTACTCTCTTCCTCATGAAGCCATTGTGGATGATCCTCCCATTTGGGATGAACCCTTGGATAAAGACAATGATTTCTCCCCTCCTCGTACATATGCCTCTATACAAGAGGATGATTTATTAATGGATGGCATATTCATACATGATGGTGAATATTTTTCTAAAACACACTCCCCTTATGCAGACATTTTAGAGAAAGAAGAAAACATTATAGATTCTTTACCTCCATTTGGGATTCATTCTAGTGATGATTCATTAGCGGAGAATGATATCAATTCACTTTATGCTCTCCCTCTTAGTGATGATCTTATGGAGAATCGAGATCTTACCTCATCTCCTCCTAGGATGTCTTTTTTGCATCCTTCTTGTGAACCTGTTAGTAGTGTTGAGACAACTAATATGGTTTATCCAAAACCCTTGTTGACTATTAAAGGTTTTCCTTGCATTACTATCAAGGGTAACCCTAGAGATCCTTTGGATTTCTTTGATAACATGGATTATGTTTCACATGCTTATTGTACAAGGAATAAACCTGAACCTAATCTAGTGTTCCTACTTCTTTACCACCTTCTCAACCCATTATTCCTCCTCCACCTCATCTTCCTAGGAAGGAGTATTTGATAAACCAATTGTGAAATACCCTGCCAAGATTTCTTTATGGGATCTTCTCAGAACTTCACCTACCTACCATGAAGCCTTGCAAAAATCTCTAGCAACGCTTTCCACTCCACCTCCTAATAAAGAGAACATCAATTCCTTCTTGCAGTACATGCATGCTACCTCGGGTCCTCCTGACATTGTATTTACTCAAAATTATTTACCTTCTAAAGAAGTTCAAAATCAATATGATGCTCTTATGGTTGTTGTTACTATTAATAAGAGTATCATTCATAGGACCTTCATTGATAATGGATTTGGGCTTAATATTTCTAGCATGGACATTCTCAAAGCGATTAAAGACGATCTTTCAAATATTCAACTTGATAACGCTCCTATACGTGGCTTTGATAACATTGATAAGAACACTTTGGGCATCATTACCTTACCTATCAAAGTAGGTATGGTCATCCTAAATACTTCATTTTCATATTATGCCTAGACCTCTTAATTATAACCTACTTTTGGGTAGACCTTGGTTGCATCAGATGCATGTTGTTCCTTCCACCCTTCACCGTAAATTCAAGTTTATTCAGAACAACATGTTGTCTACACTTCATGGGGATGATGCGCTAAATCCTTGTTTGAATATTCAAATCCACAATACTCCTATTACTAAAAGTAATCCTTCTTCCTCTAATGCTCTTCCTGGAGATGATTTTGTAACCTTTGATTTTAATCCTACCTTTATTGGAGAGTAAAAAGTTTCTAATATTGACTTTATGAAGTAACAAAGAGAGGTATATCCAGTCGTACACAAAAATTTTGGTTTACATTGAGGATCTATATCCTTGATTATAACCTATTTTGTTGTTTGACATTGGGTTTCCATGGTTGATAAATATCTCACCTTGGAAACTAAATAGTGTGTTATCCCTCACAAGGGTTACTTTTTCACTTCTTGCATGATATCTCTTTGCATTCATCCATTCCATGGCCTCATAGGAGTTGTGACCTTCTTGGCTTGGATTGGGTGTTGTCTATGGATATTGTCTTGATGTTGATGTTTAAGAAGGATTTATCCTTGTTCTTTTCTTTCCTTAACATGTCAAAAATAGTATGTATTTAGCCATCTTAAGGAGGGGGGCATATATACGGCCTCCCTCATTCTATATTATGCATTTTTTATGTAACGTTTTGTTTTGCAACATGCTAAATCCTTTGAAGGTAACACACATAAGTTGCTAAATCATGAAGAGATACACATTCAATTACAATTCAATATGATAAATCCTTAAAAGGTAACACACATAAGTTGCTAAATCCTGAAGAGATATGCATTTTACAAATGTATTCCATGGTGATATGAGGATATGGATCCATGGGTACTTCATAAAAGCCATCATAACATGCACTACATACATGCACAAAGCTTCCAGAAGGCGCACAACTCTATGGGGTGACTATCAAGTGCTTGCTTGGTGGGCCATCCTATCCTTTTTGTGGTTCATGGTGTGATACACACATCTTACTAGGTGAGCTAATCACTCCTCTCTCTCTCTTTATCTTTGACTAGTGATGTCTCTCTTATCTTGATCTTAAGGTTGATAAAGACTTAAGTCTCTAGGGCTTGAGGATTTCTTTGTCACTTTTTATTTCAATAAGATTATCGTTTCTTCATGATCTCCTTAACCAAGAGTTTGCACGGAGTTTTTACTCTTGCTAAAGTGGGGGCTAAATGTATAGTCAAAAAATAGAAGCACTTCCATTGTAGACTGGTTTAGCCTTCTGATTAAGTGGTTTGGAGTCATATCAAGCACCTTGAATGGGTCTCTAACTTGGATCTAGCTTTTTCCCCTATCCTGCCCCATTTCCCACTTTTCTCCAGCTTATTTCTGACATCCTAAACTGCAAAACTTAGATTTTTGACCTCAGGGTCAAAATCGACCTTTCTAGATCAAGGTTGACCTTGACCTTGACCTAGGTCAAAATTGACCTTTTTCTTACCCAAGGTCCATATTTCAAGTTTCTGGGATTTCCGGACGTCGGGCTTTGGAAAATTTCATTTCCCGCTTCCGGGTCGGCTATTTTGGGTTCCAAAATGGTGACTCTTAAATTATATTTAATATAGGTCCTCTTCTAGGGATATAGGTCTAATTGTAATTTAATTCTCCTATGTAGGCATCTCTAGAAGATTGTGCCCTGGATTCATATATAAGGAAGCCTTCTCCTCTCATTTTCTCTAACAATCCAAGATTTGAGAAGTGAAATCTAAGTGTGAAGGACAAGCTAAGAGGAAAGACACAAGAAGAAATTTCATCCATCCCAACTCTATGAATAATCTATCAAAGCAAGCAATCTACACTCAAGCATTCAAGAATTCAAGCATTCAATTCATCAAGGAGATCCATTGGTAGCCATTCAAGGATTCAAGCTCTTTGGAGCCCTCTTGTTGAATATTTCTTCATCCACATTCCTCCAAGCCTCTTCCTATTCCAAGATCCATTCAAGATTGGTGTTGAATATCTACAAGAAATTTATTTCAGACATCCTACATTCTATATTCTACATTCTACATCCATTTGGTGCATACATACTTGTGGATCCACGAATTCAAATCCGGCACAAGGGTTTCCATACAAGCAAGGTGAATTTGTTCATTTACTTTGTTTTATTTATGCAATTTCAATTATAATTTGAGGTTAATTCCAAAATTGGGGTTTGAACAAGGCAAATCCCTCCCTCCCCAAAAAAAAATCTATTTTTCTTGCAGATATAGGTTAAGAACAACGGAACGAAGTGCTGATTCGGATAACCTTTTTGGAAAACTATCGGGACCCAGAAACTAATTTTTTGTCGGAGACTTTTGAGGTCAATTTTTCCCTAGGTCAGAATCGGATATTCTAGGTCAATGGTTACATTGACTTGAGGGTCAAAATTGGAATTGTGTCAGATTAAAAATATATTTATGGGTTTTTTAGATCTCGCAGTTTTGGTTTAGGATCTCGAAAATCAACAGTTTCTAAGACCGTCTGACATGGTTTTCAATAGGTTCTTTTTTGGAGGTATGTATTTTATTCCATTTTCCATTACAAACATTTCCATATTTACACCCCTTATCAATTACAATTAAACGTAATGTGGATAATATGTGCATAGGGTCACTTTTATCAGCAAATCTGCATTGTTCCAAACCCTATCCGTATTTTCTTCATTACACTCGGTCACTAAATTCATTACTCGATAACATGAACACTTAGCTCAGTAACTATCATGCACTGGTCGGTGCTTTCCTCTTCTCGAAGACTAACTCTCTTTGCTTTTCCAACTATCTTCTCTTCTTATTTTTCCTTTGTTTTATCTTCATTTTTCTCCTCTTCTTTCTCTTCTTCTTTCTCTTGGGGATTCTCCTTTTCTTGTTCTTTTTTTTGTCCTACATTCTCGATAGAAGGAACTAAGTCGGTGTTTTGTTATGTGGTGGTCTCAGTTTCCTTACGCTCCTTGATTGTTTCTTTTTTTGTATCCTTCTATTGTTCAGTGGTCTTCTCCTCTGTATCCATAGATATGTTAGATATGCCTTCATGGATTTCAGAGTAATCTTTCACTTTTTGTAATACAGGATTCATGATTGTAGCATTAGCATTATCATTCATGTGCATGGATTTTGTTTCCTTTTCTTCGGTGTCCATGACATCTTCTCTTATGATATATCTTTTGTTAGATCTTTATCAGTGATGTCTTCAATAATGATCTAATCATTCTCAACTATTTCTTACCATCTAGGGAAAATAAGTTAAGTTTTGATTACTCTTTTAGCTCCTTCTTAATGTTATTCTTAGTATTTTCAACCTAGTTATAAATGAATTTTGCAAAATTACATCTAAAATTATAAGATGTGTATGTCTTGGCTTGAGAAATTGATCATTTTGTGTGTCCTAAACAACATTATAGGCCTTGAAAACTCATTTAGTGTATGACCACAATAGTAATAGGTTCATTCTAAACAATCTTTCTATTTTCCTAGCACATCAAATAGTTTCAAGTAATCTCTAAGGGAACCAACCCTTTCTAGAGGTTGACCTCTAACTTTCAATGCCCTACACTTTGAGAGGTTGTCCCATGCATCAACAAGTGGCTATGTTGATAACTTAGATAGGGTGCAAACATTTTATGATAATAGGTACTAATAATAAAATGATTAAATAGCCTTCTATATTCATTCCTGCTAGTTGTGCACCCTTTATAACCTCTCATGTATTAAATTTTGCAAGATTCATGATATCAATAATAAAGTGAAACAACATATTTCATAAAGAAACCACACAAATCAAGATGTTCACAATAATCTACACATAAATAGTCAACTATTCCTCGATTAATGTAGATCATTATGGTGTTTTGGTTTTGATGGCTCCTGCCCGCAGTGGTGATTTTTGGCTAGTCTATCTACAACTGGTCTAAAATGGTCAACATTAGAGGTCTTCTAGAGTCTTGCAGATGAATAGTGGCTCTCATTGAGTTCATGGGCCTTGGGTTAAGAACTCCCTTGTAGGTAAGAGGTTTGGTTTTGATCCCCAACATTCTTTCTAATATTATCTTTGTAAAAATAGGGATCTTGCTTCCTTTTCGAAGGCTCACTTGGATGGAGTTTTGGGTTCTCAACCGATGTTTCTCCATGCCCCTCCTTATCCTATATCCTTCCCTAATGATGTTCCTATGAATCGTTTCTCTTATCAACATTTATTTCCCTAGTTCTCTCCTCCTCATTTTCTTTCTAAGCCCTTTCCCCCTATGTGTGACCCTAGAGGGCTTCTGCCTCTCCCCATCTGTCCAAATAAGCTTGGTGGTTGCCCAAAAATTGAAAGAGATCCATGAAGCTATACTAGATACCAGTGACCTGGAAATAATAATAAGAAAAGAGGGTCTTTTAATTAGATGGCTCTTTCTCCTCGGATTGCTCATGTTTCTAAAAAGGCTCCTCATCCACAAAATATTGGTACAATTTTGGTAGATGGGCTTATTAGGATATCTCTCTCGATAGATCTCCTTTAGTCTCAAGTTTAAGAACTATTGGATAGATCTCTTCTATAAGTTTTGGAAATGGTGCCCTCATAATCTCCTCACATGGTGTAAATCTACTTGGTCAAATGTTAATGATGTTTTCTACATTGATAATGGTCTTGGCTATTTCATAGAGGTTTTCTCAAAAAAACTAGATAAATATCTAGTGAACAACAAAAAAACCAATTTTATGGTGGGATTTGGAATATATACCCAACCTTGGACCCCTCATTTTGATCCACTTTCCAATGCTATCCTCTTTGTGCCCTTCTATTTTTCTTTTCCCTAAACCCCTCTAGAGTTTAGAGATTTGGAGGTAGTAGAAATTTTGCCTAAATAATTGGGTATTTTCTTAAAACAAGACCTAAGGCCTTTTGAGTAGCCTCATCTCCCTATTAGATTTTATGCACTCCAACATTATTAAACAAAAAAATTCCCAAAGAGATTTTAGTCTCAACTCTATTTGGGGTTAGAAGAAGTAGATTTTTATAGAGGATCTAGTTATAATTCACTTGAATCTGTATAAATTGGGTCATCTTACCTCAAAATTCCATGTCAACTTTGGATAAGAAATATCAAGTTGTAAATATTTGGTTTCTTAAGAAGAAGTATGCTTGCTTTCCCCTAAGGTTATAAAGATCCCATCTAATAATCTCATCTTAGTTCAGGTTGATACAAATAAGCACCCCTCTATTGTGCCTTGTGATAATAGTCATTAGTGCATCCAAGAATTTTCTATCATCTTAAATGGCCAGGATGGGTTGTCCAACTCAAATTTTTTGGTGTTGGGAACATTCATATGTTATGCCATTTTCTAGAAAACTTCAGGCCTTTTATTTCCACTTGGGTATATAAATTTTCTCCTAGAGATTTTTATGATTTGTTTAATGTCGATTGGGGGAATATAGCGGTCATCCTATCCTCCTAGTGCAAATGGGATCAACCCAACATTTCTAATAAGATTCTATCAATTGAGATTGAACAAAAAGGCTGAAATAAGGTGGCTCTTTCTCAGAGTGTGGAATTGGGGGAAATTAAAGTGGATAACTTTAATAAAAATGAGGAGGTTATTACTTCACATGATCACCCTAACTCAAAATTGTCATTCCAATTCAATAAAAGGATGTTCATGGATTAGCTAAGCTAATTACAAAGTTAAAAATATAGTGGATGAAGCAATAATTTCCTTATTCTCTCCTTGCTTAAATTATTCATCAACTGATGCAGGAGCATCCTGGGGTAGTTGGCAATCCTGTGTCACCAAAAACATGTTTTGGTTTGATTTCTATTTTAGTAATTAACCTGGTTGGAGACCTGAGGTGCTTGGTCACTTTGGTATCAGTTCTCGGTTGGAATATGTATTGCTTCACTATTGGACTCGGTGACTAGACTCGGTGGTGCTTGGTGTTGCTATTTTTGGTGATATTATACTCAGGGTACACTACTCAGTGGTAGTTTCTCGGTGTGTATAGCTTAGTGTTGTCCTACTCAGTAGCATATTACTCGGTGGTGTCTATTTTTTGGAGTTCTACTTGGTTGTATCTTTCACTGAGTGGTCTCAGTCTCGATGTTCTTGTTTACCGATGACTTTTTGGATTTCACCAACTTGTGTTTATGGATTGGGAAGACATTGGATATTGCATCCATAATTTGAGGGGGTCATTGGGATCATTCTAAGTTTCAAGGAATCTAAATTTGTGGCATTGTATCTTGGGTGGACTTAAATCTGGGTTGATGTGTTCTCCTATGTATTTTTTTATTATTTGTAGTCGACTGGTGCATTTAATAATTGTTCATTGTAGATTGTATGGATAAATGGGTCATTTAATAATTGTTTACAAAATTACTTGTCGTTGTGTTGTATAAAAGAGAGTATAGGTTGATGTTTAGGGAGACATACAAAAGATGGGAAGATAGATAGAGGATAGAAGAGTAAGCTGATAAGTTGAATGATTGTAAGTTATTGTAGATAGTTGTAAGTGGGTAGACAAAGATTGCAGATTTCTTGGTGGCTTGCGAGCACAATTTTAGATCTGGTTTCTTCCACTTAGCTATAGGGTAGATGTATAAGGTTGGATCCTGTGAGATCTTGTTGAATCTATTTATGTAATTGGCCCTAACCGGGAAGGCCTTACAGCCAGGCATGTTGCATGTAATTGGAATTCTGAGATAATATAAAGTTGATTTTGATATATCCTGTGTGGTGTTGTTTATGATGTGTTGTTATTTTTGTTGGCTGTAAGTTTGGACAATCCTTTATTGGATCCTTTTACCTTGACTGCATCATCAACCCACCTTTCCAGCTCTTGACTCTCCTTCAAAGTTTTCTCAAGATCTTTCTCCATAAAATGGTATGTTTCACATTCAGGTTGAAGAATCTCCTTTTATTATTTAACAAGTTTGTGATCAGTCAATTTCTTGTTCCATTATGAATATCCCTGTGGGTTATAAATCTTCTATTCCTCCTTCAAATATTAGAGAGAAATATATTACACCATTTAAAAATAAGATTATCAAAAGTGATATCAAATCTAGTATTCAAAATGCACAAGACAAAATCAACCTATAGCAAGAAAGGCGCTCCCCATAGAAGCTATGAGGATCATCACATGGAATTTAAGGGGAATAAACACCCCCAAAAAAGACCGCATCATCAAATCATAAATTGAGGCAAGTGGAGTGTATATTTTTCTCCTACAAGAAACAAAGTTTGTTGAACCAGAACCCCTTCAACCATTTACCAAGTGGAAGTCTTTGGGTTACATTACTTCACCTTCTATTCGAGCTTTAGGAGGGTAGGAAATATCATAAAAAGGAAAACATATCAAGGTGAATAAGGTGTCAGCCAAGGAAAACTGACAAAAAAATCAATTTGATCACTTTATTATCCTCTTTTATCTGTTTAATGTGTATGGGTCTAACACCACCATCAGAAAAAACTACTTTGGGACTCTTTATCTTCAGCATGAACTTCTTATCCAAATTTTCCAATCATTCTTGGGGGACAAATTTAATGTCATTATGGCCTCGCAAAATAAAAGGGTGGATTAATCCTACCTATGAAAATATTGATAGATTTCAAAGAGTTTGTCTTAATTAATGGCTTGGTGGATTGAATCCTAGCTAATGGTCAGTTTTGTTGAACGAATAAAAGAGCTCATTTCATGCACATTACTAAGATGATTGATATATTTTTTATCAATCCATAATGTATTTAAAAATATGGTCATTGCATGTCTCAAATTCTTTCATTATTGGGATTAGACCATTTCCCCTTCAACTTACAATTGTTTAAGCTCTTCGTTGAAAGAATCCTGGAGCATTTTTCAAGTTTGAAAAAATGTGGTTTAGGGATCCCTCTTTTCTCCCTCTTCTAAAGTCTTGGTGGCATGGTATGCCTTTAATCTTGGGTTCTAGGTTTTTTCACTTGAATAGGAAAAAAAATTCATCAAAGTGCAAAAAATTTAAGAATGCAAAAGTTTCCAAGAATGTCTTTACTTCCAAGGATGATACTAAAAACCAATTGAATCAGATAAATGAGGAAATTATCAGCTTGGTAATTAACACATTCTTATATAATGATTAGAAAAGAATCCAACATGAGTTTTAAGAAGTCTTAGTGAGAGAATAAATTTACTAGAGAAAAAAATCCAGGGAACTATGGATGAAAGATTGTGATAGAAACACTTATTTCTTCCATGACTCAACAAAAGGTAGATCTATTCAAAATTCAATTTGTAAATATTTGATCCTTATGGCATCATATTATTAGATCCTAGTGATATTTAGGATGAGTTTGTTCATTTATTTTCTTCATTTTTCTCTACGAAGTAGCATGATGAAGTTTCAAAGGCCACAACTAAGGAAAACATGCTTATGAATATCCCCCAGCTCGTACCAAATCAAGATAATGTTGCCCTCTCAAAAAATTTATCTCTTGATTAAACTAGATCAGTGGTCTTCTCCATTGGTCAGGATAAGGCTCCTGGCCTTGATGTTCTTACACTTCTTTTGTTCCAAAAATGTTGGGGTTTTATTGGTTTTGAGGTTTGGGAAACATTGGAAGAATCTAGAAAAAGTGGTGGTTTGCTTAAATAGTTCAACAATACTACAACTTATCTCATTCCTAAGATAAATTATCTGGTTCCATTTTATTATTTCATACCTATTTCCCTATGTAACACTATCTACAAAAGAAATTCAAAATCTATAACAAGAAGATTAGTTGTTTTGATCCCCAAAATTATCTCAAAGGAACAAGGGGGTTTCATTCTAGTCAAGGAGAGTTTTGAGGGGGCGCTAGTGGTACATGAAACTCTCCATACCATCAAACAAAATAAACTTTGGGATATTATTATCAAGGTGGATATGCTTAAGTCATATTATAGAGTAAATTGGAAATTCCTCCCCCAAGCTCTCTTGAATTTTGGATTTTCACTAAAGTGATGTAAATGGATACTAGCTTTCGTAACTCGGGCCAAATTATATATTATTATCAATGTAAAATTGTTTGGATTATTCTCTTCATCTCAAGGTATTAGGAAGGATGATCCCTTATCTCCTTGTCTATTCATCATTCTAGCAGAGGTCCTTAGTCACTAGCACTAAAGCATCAATTCACATTTAAAACTTATGGAAAGGTATCAATTTTTCTTGTTCAAGTATTAATGTAACATATATTCTCTTTGAAGATGATAATATTTTGTTTGGGGAAGCCTCCAAGAGGGAAGCCCGAGCCATAAAACAAACATTGGACATCTACTATCTTATTCAGGGTAAAAAAATCATTGTTGACAAATATAAAATTTTTTTTTTGAACCATCTCCCTCTAATTTTAGCAACTATTTTTTTATTTTTTTGGGTTCAAAAAAGAACATCTCCCAAGCATATATCGTGAAATATCTCTATTTTTCAAGTAGAAACAAAATCTCCTTTTGTGATCCCATTATGAAATCTATTAAAAATTGAATTACATCTTGGAAAAAATCCTGGTTATCTCTGGCGGGCATAATTCTTATGATCAAATCATTGATCGCAAGTATTCCTAACTATATAATGTTGGTTCTCCCTATGATTAAAGGAATTTTACCCTCTATATAATCAAATTTAAAGAAATCTTCTGGAAAGGGAATAAATATCTGAAAGATAAAATTCATCTCCTGGCTTGGGACAAAGTTTGCACTCCCAAGAATCTTGGGGGCTCAGGGATTCATAATTTGGAAAGTAGAAATATTGCTCTTGGTGCAAAACTAACCTATAAAATGTACTCCAAGCACAACTCTAAGTGGGAAACCATTTTCAAAAGTAAATATCTAGATGTAGAGATCCATGAAACAATTTTTACTATTTATGATCCTCCTTCTGGATCACATATGTGAAATTTAATGATCAGATCCAGAGAAGTGTTTCTCCCCCATCTCACCTGGATTATTCATGATGGTAAAAAGGTATATTTATAGGAGGACTCTTGGAATATTTTTCCTCCCATAAACATAATAGATTCCCTCTCCCGAGCCATGGAAATTTTGAAATCCTTGTGGGGTTTAAAATAAAAAGATTATTGTTTTATTACAAACTATAATTGTATATTAAATGCTACCTGGAAAGATCTCTTGGCCTCTCCCATTCTTAATGATTAGAAAATTATTCTGGCAAATATTATTCAGAAAAGGACCATCCACTCCAAATATATCTAGGAGTGGCTTGTTTGGCCCTCCTCATCCTTGATTAATTATATAGAAGAACAAGGTTATCACATCATTTACAACATAAATATCATTCTAAGATCAAATAAGTTTACCCTTTTCTGGATTTCAGAAGTTCTCCCTAAAGAGGGCTCCTTCACTTGGTTAGCTTTAAGGGGCAAAATACTTACAAGTGACAAACTTTTTTTCCTTGACATCACCCATTCTTTCAAATGTACTTTATGTGGAGCTCATCTTGAAACGATAAATCACATCTTTCTCCATTTTTTCTTTTGCCTTCTCACATTGGATTGACTTAAATGCAAACAATATTGGACAACCCCAAAGATCTTTATGAGGTATGTGAATCTTGGCCTCTTCTCCATCACCACTTATTCTTTGAAGCCATTTGGGTGGTGGCCCCCTCTACTCTAATTTGGAATATTTGGTGGGAGCAAAATAAATGTAAATTTTATAATGAAGTCATCTCTATTGCATCATTTATTCATAAAATTGAAGCCTCTATATGTAAATTTTTTGTTTCTTATTGTATCAAAACCAAGAGTGTAGACTCATGCTTCACTTCACATGACTCCAAAATTTTATCTTAATGGGATCTTATCACTCTTCCTTTAAAAGGTTGCATGTTCAAAAAGTTGAATGAAATCAACAGGAAAGAGATTAGGTGGAAATATCTAGACCACAACTTCATAAACTTGAACTTTGATGTTACCTCCAAAGGCAACCCAGACATCTCAGACATTGGTTTTTTTAAGAAAATATAAAGGTGAGAAATCTTCTGCACTTTCTGAAAGGATCCTAGATGACACAAATAATATCTTCTTCACACTTGGTCAACTTGTCAATTCCATTTTTTTTTTGGGTTTGGTGGGTTAGGATTTGTTTGGTGTGCAAAGAGTGAAGTGTTAGGATAAATTTGGAAGGCTTTGTGTTCATACGTCTCCTTCAAATTTGCACTAGGAGTTATGAAAGAAAGATAACAAGAGAAAGGAAATGAAAATAATCCAAGAGAGATATGTAAAGAAATTGTTACCATGAGTAAAACATGAACTAGGAGAAAGCACCCAAAATCCAATACAAGGAGACAAGAAGATTTTGAAAGGGGAAAATAAAAGAAATACCCCTTGTGATATTATGAATATGGAAAATCCTAATAAAGAGAGATATAGAGAAAGTATCTCATTTACAATGACTCGAAAGAGTAGAAATGAGAGAGAGGATCATCTCTTTTATAGAGACGACGAGAGGAGGTACCAAGTAACTCACCAATGAATGAATGCCAAAATCCATAATAGGTGTGTGCAAAGTGTCAAGATCCTCTTAAGGAGGATAATGTAATTTCCTTATTAGAGGAATTACAAAATGTGACATGTCCTCCCACGTTGACTAGAGGAAAAAATACATGTAGGGATTCCATAGGAATCTCCTAATTAAATAAATGTAGGATACCTTGGTTTATCCTAAAATAAATACAACCAAGGAAAGATTATGTTAGGAATAAGGTGTCTCAACCTTGGATAATTCCTATTCTTATTATTTGTTTTGTAAAATGTATTTCTTGCAAATAATGTTGATGTGTCGGCATCTTGAATAGTGTGTAAGGAGATCATGGCTAAAACGGTTATGACGGATTCCTATGACACGTAAGAGCTATGTAAGGAAGATTCAATGAACAGGTGAAGACATGTGGAAACTGAACAGGTGAAGCGCATGATATAAGCATTTTTTAGGGTTGCGAAGAGCAGCGATGCGAGTGTATTGTTGGAACGGTTTA
Organism: Thuja plicata; assembly: GCA_018584345.1. NCBI lineage: Eukaryota > Viridiplantae > Streptophyta > Pinopsida > Cupressales > Cupressaceae > Thuja > Thuja plicata. The sequence continues at coordinate 234,713 of MU224863.1, forward strand.
TGCTGCCGTGATTTGTCTTCAAGGGTTTTGAAATCTTCTGAAAGAACTTGCATT
>MU224863.1:240046-258652 GCA_018584345.1 Thuja plicata
GGTTGAAATATCTTTGTTAAAGTAGTTAACGAATCTGTTCAGTTGTAAGGATTTAAAAGAATTTGCATAATACTTTCCTATAGAGATTAGCGTAGGAAGCTGTTTCCGCACCTGAGTTTCCTTACAGATTAAATATTCTAACACCCCCTTTAATATTTACTTGGGGAGTTTACAATAAGGGGTATCAAACCTAAATTTTTACAAAAATATGCAACTTGATCTTCACCTTCATGGTACAAAGGTACATATGATTATGTTCAAGTGGAGGGATATCCACATATATAAGTAGTCTTCTTTAGTTATAGGAAATGTATAGATGAAATTTATGCTATAATTGTGCCTTGATGAGTCACCTAATTTAAGGAAACATAAAGAAAGAAACAAAAAACTATCCACAAGTAGAATGGCATGTGATATTAAAGTTAGTATATCTTTTTAAACTTTTACATCAAAAATTTTTTTTAAAGAAATCTCATAGTTTAGAATAAGGTAGAGGGATAGAGATAAATATATGATATGTCATCAAAAGTGCAATGGAGATAACATGATATCAAGATAAACCAAATGCTCAAAGTCCCAAAATGAACAAGCGAGATACAATAAACATTATCAATGCTCTCATAAAAGAAACATACTAATGTACAAATGACCACAGACAAGGCCAACTAATGAAACCTGCATCAATACTACATCAATCACATGGATATAGACAGTCCACTAATGAGTCATTTCACTGCAATTGAATGGGTCATGGCTCCATCACCTATATGACCCACGATCTTGTTCAGAATTGGTTCGGTGAGAGGTGTTGACATTCATGTTTTGTCATTGATGTAAATATATGATTTTGTTGATGTCTTAGACAGATTGGTTATCACTGGTACAAGAATGACTGATAGAAGTTTTACAAACATTGTACGGAATTTCAGAGAATGCGAGCATGGAGATGTATATAGGGATTAGTAGTGACCTTATATCTAAGGTCACTTGGCTTGATCTTACTATTGGAATTACTTACAATTATTTTTGTGAAGACTGGGTACAGGACAGTGACAGTGGATTGTGACAGAGTTCGTCTCTCTATTTTCAAGATAACATGGATGCAAGCATGAGTTATAATTTGCGAGCTTAAGGCATGGATGAAGAAATGTTAGAGAATGTTCCTTGTGATTCTTGGGTCATTGTGTTCTTGGTGACTCTAGCCGGAGCATGTGATCTTGTGAAGATCTATTTATGGCCGACTACCATTGTGTAACATGTTTAGAGGATGGTGAGCATGAATTTTGGACGTTGGATTATAATTGATGAGTTATAATTGATGTTTACTTTGTAAGGTATCATGTGTATCTTAGCAAGTTTCTATTTAATTTTTTGTATATTAGGGAATTCTTAACATACTGACCTAATTGTTTAGTGTAAACTTGTATAAAGAAGAGTTGTTTCTTGGTGAGAAAGTATGGATGTGGAATGCTAATGTTGCGAGATTGTATTTATGATGAACTTCATTGGAACTATTTAAGCAAAGCAATTTTCTATCAGTCAGTTCTTTGGTTACTGTTACTTCTATATCTGTATTTTGGATAGTGATTCGAGAAGCCGTATTTAACCTTCACATTTGGGAAGTGTGCCTGGGTAGTGAGCCTTTTGTTTCTCTTGAATCCTAATAGGGTATGTCCTTTAATAGGGATTGTATACTGTATATAATAATCAGCTCCTAACAGGGCTGAATCTCCTAGCAGGGATACTATACTTTCAATGCATTATTTGTGGTTGCTAATTCACACTGGGTTTTTTTCCCTTAACAGGGTTTCCTCAACAACAAATTCTTGTGTTATAGTGTTACATTTGTTATGTTCAAATTTTCATTAAGTATATGATTTAAAAAGTATAAATTTTAATTGTATTTGGCTCAAAATTTATTCACCCCCCCCCCCTCTCAGCTTTGTTGGTGGACTATTATTGCTAACAATTGGTATAAGAGCTCGTGGTCCTTTGAGAGAAAGATTAACATCTTGAGGAGATCCAAAAGATGGCATACTACAAGAATGATAGTCCAAAACTTGATCCTATAATTACATTTTTTATGTTTGTAATAACTAGATGGATCCTTAAGATCATCCTATTTTGGTTTAGATCCACTTGTGTGGTCAAGGATCTCTAAGGTACATCTATAAGCCTTGAGATGCCTTAGTCCAATGGCATCAGGAAGTCTTTGGCATTAAGTTATTTTAGGTATTTTTATGTTTTATTGAGTTTTAGTGTGGATTCCATTATTTTTGAGTCATTTTAATCATGTTTGGATAGGTTTAGAGGTTAAAGCCTTAACCTAAGGTATTACAATGCAAAGGTGCTAAAATTGCAAAATGTTGCAAAAAATATGTAAATGTTGCTTGACCAACTTTCAAAATGTTGCTTGAGAGACAAAATGTGGAAGAACAATGGGAATACTAGGATTTGGATCGATTTGGCTTCACACATGATGATTATTTAAGTTTTTTCTTCAAGTCCAAAAGGCTAAAAGATTGTAACTGAAGTTTTGATCTAAAATGAATGGAAGATGAAGAGTTTTTCTGTGCAATTCTGACTGGTAGAGTTGTGTATTGTGGAGTAATTTCAAGTTGATTTCATGCATTGAAGTTTCTAAGTGTTTTATTTACATTATAGTTTGTTTGAGATTGATAAGTTTAGTGTAGGAGTGGTTTTGATTCAATTTTCTGAGACTAGCCTAGGAAGAGGCCTAAAAGGCGCCTGTTTCACAAATGGGAACCTAATTTGCATTTGCACCAGTAAAATTAATCACCCTTATGGAAAATGAAATTTAGGAGTGTATACTTAGAGATTCCAAATGATCATAATATATCTCAAATGGTAAGGCATTTTTGCATCGATCCCTAGGCTGAATATCTCAATGTATTCAACCAGGAGGAGTTGTAACAGAGTTAATAGTTTGAAGATTGGATTGGTAGGAGTAAAATAAAGGTGTATTTGTGTTATTTGGAGTGTGAATAATTAGTAGGAGTAAAATAAAGGTGTATTTTTTTTATTTGGAGTGTGGAGAATGTGTCTAAGGCCTTGTATCAATCCCATGTACCCATTTCATATCACTTGCTTTGATATCCAAGCCTAATTTGGCCAATTAGGTTTGAGAACTTAGTGAGAGTTAGGTGTTGAAGGACTAGATTTGGATCTTAATGATTTGGGTATACACATAAATTCCAAAAGGGTTTCTGAATCTAAATTTAGATTTCATAGAATCCACCAATAACAAAGGTTTTTATCCAAAAACTAGTTGGAAAGACCTACAAGGATTCCTAGGTCAGTCAATGTTTGGCATGTTTTTGAAGATGAAGGATCAATCTTAGCATTGATTCCCTATCCTTATATCATAAGTAAGGTGTTACAACCTTATTTTGGGTTATGGGAATCCACTGGTGAATTTTTCCAAAATTTGGCTTAGAATAGGGCTAGTGTCCCTAAGTCTCAATATTGGAGAATATTCATTGAAGTTTTGCTCATTGTGGAGGAGTTGGAAAAGTGTCCAATCACACTTATTTGTTAGAATAAAATGCTTCAAATTGATCCAAGGGATAAAATCTTGTTGAAACCACACTTAGGGTGTTGGAGAAGAGAAAGGCCCATCGCATTACTTTTTGCGTTGTACTCTGCATTAGGTGGTATCAGAGCCTAGAAAATCTCTTGGGAACAACAATGTCTGATCAATTTGATGAAAAAGAAGAGGAGGAGATACCTTTGAGGATTAAAAATTTGGACCTAGCTAAAATTGTGAGGGAATAAGCAGCTAAGAATAATAAGATGGAAGCAGAGATTATAAATTTGAAAATGTCACAGACCAGTGTACCTACTGGTGAAGATTCTGAATCAGATAGAGAAGAAGAAAGCCCTGAATTTGAAAGGGTAAGAGTGCCATAAGAGAAAATACTTATAGAATCCTTGGAGAGAGTGGTTAGAAGAGATAAGAAGTCATATTTACCAATGTTTATGTGAAAGATGGACCCTAAGGAATGTATGGAGTGGGTAGAAGCCCTAGAAAACTATTTTGAATGTGAATACATTCCTTCTCAACAGAGAACCAAGATTTTCAAGTCCAAGATGAAGGGAACGGCACTAAGTTGGTAGAATTTCTTACAAAGGGAGAGAGTGGAAAAAGAGAAGGAGCCAATAACCACATGGAAGAAGATGCTCAGAGAAATCAAAAGCCAAATTGTCCCAGATGATTATGAGGTAAATCTGCATAAGAAGTTACAAAATTTGAAGCAAAAAGATCTTGATGTAGGATCTTATACTGATGAATTTCACAAAATCACAATGAAGGCCAAGATCCCTGAAAATGAAAAACAAAAGCTTGCTAGGTATTTTAATGGCCTTAAATACAGTATCCAAGATGAATTAAGTTTATTTAATCCTTAGTCTGTACACCAGTGCTATCAAATGGAAATGAAGATTGAAGAAAGAAAAAAAGAGAAGGGAAAAACATAATTTCAGAGGAGGAGGTAATAATTTCAGAGGAAGGGGAAGGTTCCAAAGAAGGGGATCATCATCACCAAGGCCACGAGTAGAGTAAAATCACCAAGAACTTGACAGAGATCATAATCATAGGAAAAATTTCAGAGGAGGTAGAGGAAACCATAGAGGAAGATTAGGAGGTAGGAACACCATCGTCTTCACTGGAAAGTGTTTCTCCTACAATCAGATTGGTCACCAATCTTTTAGATGCACAAACAAGGCCAGTACAAGCTTCAACACATCAGGAGGAGATAGGAGAGTAAAACTCACTCAAGATGAATACTATCAAAGCATGACTTCCTACCATAATACTACATATAGACCTACAGACCCTGAGCAAGGAGAATGTATTATGTTCAATAGAATACTCTTGAAGGTGCCAAACCACAAGGATCCCCCACAAAGGAAGAATTTTTTCATAACTCACTGCAAGGTACATGGTAAAATTTGAAAAGTTATTATTCATTCTAGTTCTAGAGAAAATTTGATTTCCAATGAAATGATAAGTAAACTTGGGCTAAATAAGATACCACATTCCAATCCTTATAAACTATATTGGCTCAATAAGGATCAACAAACCTTGGTAGATGAACAATGTTGGGTGGAATTCCAAGTAGGAGATTACAGAGACAAAGTCTTATGTGAAGTTGTGAATATGGATTCATGTCATCTCCTTCTAGGTAGACCATGGAAATAGGATGTTGATTCCCAACATGGGGGTAAGAAGAATGTCTTCACCTTAACAAAAAATGGGGTAAGTTATCATGACACCTCTCCCTGATTTTGATAAGGAAAGAGCCTTAACAAACAATGTGATCTTAGTAAGAGAGAAGGAGTTTTTACAAGTTCTCAAATAAATAAATACACCTTGTTTTTCCATCATAGTCAAGCCAAAAACAAAGACTAAGGAGATGCCAATAGGTCAAGAACCTCAAAGAAGTGTTTTTTTCCAAAAGAAGTTCAAGATTTATTGAATAAGTACAAAGGGATAGTTGTAGATAATAGTACAGATACTTTACCACTAAAAAGAGACATCATTCATTGTATAGACCTCATCCTTGGTTCCACATTACCCAATAAGGTTGCATAAAAAATCACTCCTGAACATAATGCAGAGGTTGCAAGACAGATTCAAGAATTATTGGAGAAAGGCTTCATTAGGAAGAGCATAAGCCCTTATGTAGTGCCTGTAGTCCTAGCCCCTAAGAAGGAGGGTACATGGAGGTTATGTACTGACTCTAGATCAATCAATATTATAACCATCAAATTTAGGTTTCCTATGCCAAGAATAGAAGATCTTATGGACTATCTAGGAGGAGAAAAATAGTACTCAAAAATTGACTTAAAGAGTGGATATCATCATATTAGGATCAGAGAAGGGGATGAGTGGAATACGGATTTCAAAAAAAATGAGGGATTGTTTGAATGGGTGGTGATTCCTTTTGGTCTTTCAAATTCTCCTAGAACCTTTATGAGATTAATGAATGAGGTCCTCAAACCTTTTATCAATCATTTTGTTTTTGTTTACTTAGATGGTATATTAATCTTTAGCAAAGATAAGGATGAGCATATAATACATCTAGACATGGTGATGAAAATATTACAAGAGGAGAAGTTAAGAATCAATTTGGACAAATGTGTGTTTTTGCAATAAGAGCTGATATTTCTTGGTTTTTTCATCTCCAAGGGAAACTTTAAAAATGGATCCCTCCAAGGTTGAAGCCATATTAAATTTGCCCACTCCTAAATCTTCTAGTGAGGTAAAGATATTTCATGGCCTTTCTAGTTTTTATACAAATCTTGTCAAGAATTTAAGTGGGGTGAGTGCACCAATGATAGACACTTATATCAAAGAAGGAAGGAAATGTTAATTTGTGTGGATTTATGTTGTAGACAAGTCATTTGAATATTTGAAGACAAGAGTCTCTCAACAACCCATTTTAATACTCACTAATTTTCACAAAGTCTTAACCATTTAATTTGATGTTAGTAAGAGGGCCATTGGGGTGTCCTCAGTCAAGAAGGGAGACATGTGGAATTTTTGAGTGAAAAACTTAATGAAGAAAAATAGAATTACTCTACATATGACTTGGATATGTATTCCATGATTCAATCACTTAGGAAGTGGAGGCATTACTTATTTCCCAAAAAAATTTATTGTTTATACTGACAATCATGCTTTGAGTTTTCTCAACAGGCAGGAGAAGTTGAACCACAAACACCTCAAGTGGATGGAGTACTTGAAAGCATTCACTTTTACTATAAAACATAAGAAAGGGGTGAATAACAAGGTAGTTGATGCCCTGAATAGAAGAAACTTGGATATACAAGAAATCACTTTGGAAAGTGTAGGTATCTCTGTCCTAAAAGACATGTATCCCAACGATCGAGATTTCAAAGAAGCTTTCAAGGTTTTCTTGGAGCTAGAAGATAAGTATCATGTTGAATTTGAATAATATATTATTCAGGAAGGCCTTATTTCAAAGGAAGTCAGCTCTGTATCCCTGATTTCTCTATGAGAGAGAACATTGTGAAAGAGAAACATTGTGGATATTTATCAGGTCATTTTGGTCTTGACAAGACATTTGAATTGGTTAGGAGATTATATTTCTAGACCAAGATGAAATCTGATGTAAGGAGATTTGTAGAATGTTGTTTAATTTGTCAAAAATCAAAAGGAACAAGTTCCAATGTAGGCTTGTACATACCATTACCAATTCCTAGCAAACCTTGGGACTCAATTAGTATGGATTTTGTTTTGGGTCTTCCAAGGACCAAATCAGGTTATGATAGTGTTTATGTAGTTGTGGATAGGTTTTCCAAGATGGCACACTTCTTACCTTGAAAGAGTACACATGATGCTTCAAACATTGTTGGGTTATTCTTCAAAGAAATTGTAAGACTTCATGTTTTACCTCTCACCATTGTCTCAGACAGAGATACAAAATTCTTGGGACATTTTTGGCATACCCTATGAAAGAGACTTGGAAAAAACTTGGCTATGTCATCTTCTTACCATCCTCAATCAGATAGATAGACTGAAATCATAAATAGATCCTTTGGTAATCTCCTGAGATGTCTAACTAAGGAGTATGGGGTAGCATGGGAGTCCATCCTTCTACAAAAAGAATTCTCCTATAATGATTATGTCAATCGAAGTTCAGGGTTTAGCCATTTTCAAATTGTATATGGTTCACACCCTAGGGGTGTGCTTGAGTTAAGAGATGTTCAGAACCTTGGTTAGAGGAGTGCTCAAGCTAATGACTTTGCATAAGTCATGAGGAATATACACCAAAAATGAAAGGAAAGACTTCAATATACCTCTGAGAAATACAAAAAATAAGCATATGTCAAGAGGAGGGATATCCAATTCAAGGTAGGAGACATGGTCATGGTTCACATCAAAAAGGAAAGACTACCTAAAGAAAATTATACCAAGCTCATGATGAAAAATATTATCCATTTCAGAATCTTGAAGAAATGTGGCAACAATGCATATGGAATTGAGCTACCTTCCAATATTGGTTTATCCCCAATCTTCAATGTGACTGATATATATATATATATATATATATATATATATATGCCTAAAAGGGTCTTTTTACTGATGAATATGTTGCAAGTGATCAGAGTCTTCAACAGGACAAGGAGCTACAAGAGCTAACCCAACCACCCTTGTAATAAATTTAATGCATTCTAGATAAGAGGATAGAAAAACAAACCAGGAGATCCACATTATATGAATACTTAGTCAAATGGAGACACCGTTCTTTGGAAGATGCTACTTGGCTAACTCATGAAGCCATCAAGAAAGTTGGATTCACATTAGAAGACATCTCAACTCAAGGGACTTGAGTTCTCTTTGTCTTGGGGAGTATGGTGCAGTGCACCCTTGACAGTCTATGATTTCATGTTTTTTGTTTGTAATAATTTGATGGATCCTTGAGATCATCCTATTTTGGTTTGGATCCACTTGTGTGGTCAAGGATTTCTAAGGCACATCTATAAGCCTTGAGATGCCTTAGTCCAATGGGATCAGTAGTCTTTTGCGTTAAGTTGTTTTAGGTGTTTTTATGTTTTATTGAGTTTTAGTGTGGATTATATTAGTTTGGAGTCATTTTAATCATGTTTGGATAGGTTTAGAGGTTAAATCCTTAACCTAAGGTCTTAGAATGCAAAAGTGCTAAAATTGCAAAATGTTGCAAAAAAGATGTAAATGTTGCTTGAGAAAATTTCAAAATGTTGCTCGAGAGACAAAATGTGGAAGAAAAATAGGCATACTAGGATTTGGATCCATTTCTCTTCACACATGATGATTATTTAAGTTTTTTCTTCAAGTCCAAAAGGATAGAAGATTGTAACTAAAGTTCTGATCTAAAATGAATGGAAGATAAAGAGTTTTTCTTAGCAATTCAGACTGGTACGGTCATGTATTGTAGATTAAGTTCAATTTGAGTTAATGCATTGAATCTTCTAAGTGTTTTCTTTACATTAAATTTGTTTTTAGGTTTATTAGTTGAGTGTAGGAGTGGTTTTTATTCAATTTTTTCAGACTAGCCCAGGAAGAGGCCTAAAAGGAGCTTGTTTCACAAATGGGAACCTAACTTGCATTTTCACTGGTGAAATTCCTCACCCTTATGGAAAATGAAAGTTAGGAGTGTATAATTAGAGATTCCAAAGGCTTAGAATATGGCTTGAACAATAAGACATGTTTACATCAAGCCCTAGGCTGAATATCTCAATGTATTTAGCCAGGAGGAGTTGTGATAGAGTTAATAGTATAAAGCTTGGATTGGTAGGAATAAAATAAAAGTGGATTTGTGTTATTTTGAGTGTGGAGAGGGTTTCTAAGGCCCTGTATCTATCCCATGTACCCATTTCCTATCACTTTATTTGATATCCAAGCCTAATTTGGTCAATTAGGTCTGAGAACTTAATGAGAGTTAGGTGTTGCAAGAGTGGAGTTGGATCTTAAGGATTTTGGGATCTACATAACTTCCAAAAGGGTGTCCGAATCTAACTTTATATTTCATAGACTCCACCAAGAACAAAGTTTTTGTTCCAAAAACTAGTTGGAAAGAACTACAATATTTCCTAGGTCAGTCAGTGTTTGGCATACTGTAGAAGATGAAGGATAAATCTAAGGGTTTATTACATGTCCTTACATCATAAGTAAGGTTTTCCAATCTTAGTTTTGGTTGTGGGAAGCCACTGGTGAAGTTTTCCAGAATATGGCTTAGAATAGGGCTAGTATCCTTAAGTCTCAATATTGGAAAATATTGGTTGAAGTGTTGCTCATTGTGGAGGAGTTTGAAAAGTGTCCAATCACACTTATTTGTCAAAATAAATTATTTCAAAGTGATCCAAGGGATCAAGTATAGTTGAAACCACACTTGGGGTGTTGGAGAAGAGAAAGACCCATCACATTACTTATTGCAGTGTACTATGCATTATAATCATCAACACAATCTCTGAGGGTGATATCATAGAGGTTAAAGACTTGGATTCCTCACACAAAATATATACAAGAATAGAGGCACTATATGAAGGAGATATGCTTACTAAGAAAGACAAGCTACAAAATTGGAAGACGAATATGGAATGTTTAAGAATGTGAGATGATGAGAATGTCAGAGCATATGTTTAGAGGGTTACAAAGGTTGTTATAGGGATTAGAAACATAGGATGTACATATACTGAAGAAGAAGTGATCACAAAGATTCTTAAATCTTTGACACTTTTTTACAAAGCTAAATTGCAAGCGATAGAAGAGATCATACCTTTTTCAATGAACTTTAATAGAGAGGTATTTATTGCTAAGTTGACCACCTTTGAGGCCGTAGAGCTGGGAGATACATTACCTAAGGTGGAATCTGCATTCAAGGTGACTGTGCACAATGACAAAAAGGCTTTTTAAAGTCTTGTGAGCACTAGCAGAGATAAAAGATATGAATAACTTGGTGAATATGTTGAGTATTGGGCAAAGATAGTAGAGGAGGAAAAGAAACTAGACGAACTTGTGGGTTTGATTGCAAGAAGAGAAAAGAGAGGTAAGGGTAAATTTGAGGGAAATTTACCCCTTAAGTGTTTTTCATGTAATAAGATTGGTCATTTTGCATCTAGATGTCCTACAAGGGTTCCTAAGTATAAGCCTAAGTTTCATAGCCCAGACTATTCTAAGGATAAAGAATGTTACTATGCTAGTGAAGGTGTGTCTGAAGATGATATTGTGGATTATGATGAAATTGGATTTATTTCTATTAAAGATGATGAGCCTATTCATGAAGAAAGAGCCTTACTTTCTTATGTTGAAAAGAAATTTGAATGGGTCATAAATAGTGGTTGTTCACATCATATTATTGGTGATAAAAGTAAGTTTGTTCAGCTAAATAAATATAATGGCAGTGTAGTCATATTTGGTGATAATACTCCAAAATTGATCATTGGAGTGGGTTCAATTACTCTTGATGGTAAAACTACTACTGACAATGTATTGCTTGTTGATGGACTTAAGCACAACTTGTTGAGTGTTGGACAACTTGTCGATAAGGGATATCATTTGAAGTTCAATGATAGAAAATGTACTATCAAAAATTAGTTAGGAGAGTTGATCGCATTAGGTACAAAGTCAAGAGGTAATGTGTTTGAATTGAATACTATAGAGGCTACTAGTTTTTTTACAAAATTTGATGACAGTTGGCTATGGCATAGAAGCTTTTCTTATATAAATTTTGATAACATTGTGAAATCAAGTATGAAAAATGCAGTCAGAGATTTACCAAAAATTGTGAAGCCCTCTAACACCATGTGTAGAGAATGTGTAATGGGGAAACAGACTAGAAGTAGTTTTCAGAGAAAATCTTACTCAGCAAAGGAGAAGTTGGATTTGGTACACACATATCTGTGTGGTCCTACAAGAACAAGATATTACTATGGAGAATGGTATTTTATACTCTTTTTTGATGATTAATCTAGGATGATGTGGGTTTCATTTATTAGAGAAAAGTATGAAGCCTTTGATAAGTTTAAAATTTTCAAAGAAAAAGTTGAGAATGAGGCAGGTTTGAAGATAAAATGTTTGAGGTCAGATAGAGGTCAAGATTTTACATCATATATGTTTAATACCTACTATGAAGAGCATGGAACATACAGATAAACATCAGCTCCTAGGACACCACATCAGAATGGGATTACAGATGAAGAAATAGAACTATACTAGATGCTACCATGACTATGCTACTTGAAGGGAATTTTTTGCATGTGCATTGGAGAGAATTTGTTGGTATTGTATTCTACACTTTAAATAGAATTCAAATCAAAGAAGGTACTAGTAAGCTACCTTATGAACTTTAGTTTAATCATGCTCCTACTATGAAATACTTTAGAATATTTGGTAGCAAGTGTTATATAAAAAGGGATGATGAGATAGGAAAATTTGATGCTAGAAGTGATGAAGGAATTTTCCTTGGTTATTATACTAAGAGAAATGCTTATAAATGTTTCAATCTAAGATTGAGGAAGTTAGTTGAAAGTGCTAATGTGAGAATTGATGAAAGATTTCAGATTTAAGAAATAATGTATCATTGTAGTCAGATTACAAAGAATGGGGAGGTAACTGAAAGTCAAGAGGAAACTCTTGAGGTTGAAAATGAAATTGAAGTATGCCTAAATGACAATACTGAAACTCCAAAGACACCAAGGTATGTTAAGAAAAACCATCATGAAAATCAAATTATTGGTGAAATAAATAAAGGGATGGTGACAAGATCTAGAATGAGGAATGAGATTTTTTTGATTTCGCAAGTTGAACCAAAAACTACTGATGACACATGTAGAGATGAATCTTGGACTAAGGCAGTGTAGGAAGAATTGGACCAGATAGAGAAAAACAACACTTGGGAACTAGTTCCTAGACCTAAGGACAAAAATGTTATAGGAACTAAATGGGTTCTTAGAAACAAGATGAATGAAGAAGGTATGGTAGTAAGGAATAAGGCTAGACTAGTTTTTAAAGTCTACTCACAACAAGAAGGTATTGAATTTGAAGAAACATTTTCTCTTGTTGTGAGATTAAAAGTAGTAAGGATGTTCCTTGCTTATGTAGGGCACATGAACTTTAAGGTATATCAGATGGATGTAAAACATGCATTTCTGAATGAAGACCTAGAGGAAGAAGTCTACATTGTGCAGTCTGCTAGATTTCCTTTGACAGATGATGAAGACATGGTTTGCAAGTTGAAAAAGGAATTGTATGGACTGAAACAAGCACCTAGAGCACGGTATGCTCGGTTAGACAGGTATCTACAACATCTTGATTTTAGAAAAGGTAGTACGGATAGTAATTTGTGTTTGAGAACTAGTGAAGATAGAATCTTTATAGTTGAAGTCTTTGTTGATGGCATTATTTTTGGAGGTAATGATGAAATGAATAAGAAGTTTTCTAATGAAATGAAAAATGAATTTGAAATTTTTATGATTTGTGAAATGAATTTTTTTCTTGGTTTGCAAATTACTCAAGACAAAGATGGTATTTTCATCTCCCAAACCAAGTATCTTAAGGAATTATTGAGTAAGTTTGGAATGGAAGATTGTAAACCTATTGGAACACCTATGATTACTGGTTGTAAGTTCACTACTACTGATGAATCTTAGAATATTTTTTAGACAAAGTATAGATCCATGATTGGAGGCTTACAATATCTAACTCACACTAGACCAGACATTACTAATGCAGCTGGAATTATTGCAAGGTTTCAAGTACATCCTAAAGAGACTCATCTTTTTTAAATTAAGAGGATATTTAGATATCTAAAGGGAACACTGGAATATGGCTTATGGTATGAAAAGTCTGATAATTTTACTTTGTATGCTTATACTAATGTTGATTGGGAAGGAAGTGTTGATGAAAGAAAGAGCACAAGTGGAGGTGTATTTTTTCTGGGAAAGAGGTTGGTTTCATGGTTAAGTGAGAAGTGGGATTGTATAGCTCAATCTACTATTGAATTAGAGTATGTAGTTGCTTCTATAAATTGTACATAGATTGTGTGGATGAAACAGATGTTGAAGGATATTGGGATTACTTTTGAAGAGCTTGTGGTTATACATTGTGATAATACAAGAATAGTGAACATGTCAAATAATCCTATTATGCATTCAAAAAAAAACACATTTCACTCAAATATCACTTTTTGAGAGACAAGGTTGCAGAAAAGGAATTTAGATTGGTGTACATCAGTACAGAGGAGCAAATAGCAAATGTATTCACAAAACCTTTTCCAAAAGATGCCTTTGAGAATATCAAAGGTATGTTTGGGGTAGGTACCCCTCCTTGCAAGAAATAAATAATGCATAAATACATTATTCAAGTAGCTATTAAAGCTATATCAATCGCTGGACTTCATGCTTGGATGCACTCCTCAGGGGGAGTGATCGCAGAACATATCAGGAAATATTTTGGTGGTCAAGCACCTGGTTGTTGAAGGCATGAACATTTGAAAAAGCTACACCTTGCAGAGGTGGGATGGTTAGAGAAGGAAGATATATGGGGAACCCTTTTCCAATGATATTAAAGGGGGAGTGATAGAAGTAGAAAATCCCTACTATTTTAGGGGGATATGTGAAGAGGATATTGAGAAGATTGTATTAAGAAGGATATTGTTTGGTTTGATGGATTTTATCATATGTTTCCATCAATGCCAAAGGGGGAGATTGTTGAGAATTGGTTCAGTGAGAGGTATTGACATTCATGTTTTTTCATTAATGTCAACATATGTTTCTGTTGAAGTCTCAGACAGACTAGTTATCACTGGTACATGGATGAGTAGCAGAAGTTGTACATAGGTTGTACAGAATTTCAGAGCATGCAAGCATGGAGATGTATACAAGGATGAGTAGTGATCTTATATATAAGGTTTCTTGGCTTGATCTTATTATTGGCATTAGCTACAGTTGTTTTTGTGAAGAATGGGTACAAGATAGTGACAGTAGATTGTGACAAAGTTAGTCTCAATGTTTTTGAGATAACTTGGATGTGAGCATGAGTAATGATTTGAAAGCTTAAGGCATGGATGAATACATGTTGGAGAATTTTACTTGTGATTTTTGGGTCATTGTGTTCTTGGTGACGTCAACTGGAGTGTGTGATCTTGTGAAGATCTATTTATTGTTGACTAGAGTTATGTAACGTGTTTAGAGGATGTTGAGCGTGGATTTAAGATCTTGGAGTATAATTGATGAATTGTAATTTATGTTTACTTGTGTAAGGTACTGTATGTAGCTTAGAAAGGTTCTATTTAATTGTTTGTATATTGGGGAAGTATTAACGGGCTGACCTAATTATTTATTGTAAAATTGTATAAAGAAGAGTTATTTCTTTGTGAGAAAGTATGGATGTGGAATGCTAATGATGTGAGCTTGTATTTGTGAATTTTTCCTAATGTAGAGAAGAGGTAGTGATTATGATGAACTTCATTGGAACTATTTAATAAAAGCAAGTTGCTATCAGTAAATTCTTTGGTTACTATTAATTATTGTATAGATCCAATCTTGCACACTCAAACAAGGGTTAGTAGCACCGATTTGAAATGGGGGAAAGAAATCAAAACTACTAATAACGAACCTATGGACAATAAAATAACAAGACAAATAGAGGAAAACAAACGAATGAAAAGCACAATTCTTGAAGCTTCTATTGCTTCTCTCTACTCCTTCTGAAATGTTGTATGAATGGTGCTCAGTATTGGTATTGGAAGTGTATCACTTCGGAGTGTTGAGAAAATGAGATCAATGTGATAATGATTTCGCTTGATGCCTCATACAAGAATCCTGTAGAGTAATTGTGCACAAAGCTTGAAATCATGTATCTTTCAAATGGCTAAGAAGGGTTGATTATATAGAATATAGAAAATGATTTGGATGAATGAGATCGATCCCAGAAATTGAAGGATGAATGGTTGAGATCAAAAGGAACTGGAGAAACAATCAGTAAACTCAACCTCTTTAACTAAAGAAAAGATGGGATAGTTTAGTTCAATAAAAAGCTAATTGTGAGTTGCCTTTTGGAACTAAAGAGAAGGCTTGGAGTCACCTCTTGGAACTGAAGAGTTGAATTGGAGTTACCTCTTGGAACTGCAGAGTTGAATTGGAGTTACCTCTTGGAATTGAAGAGTTGAATTGTAGTTACCTCTTGAAACTAGAGAGTAGATTTATTTGAGTATTTGTTTAATTTTAAAAATTAAAATACTCAAACATAAGATAATTAAATTCTATTTTGATTTAAAATAGAATATTTGAGTGAAATTAAATTAATTAAATTGAAATTAATTTAAGTAGAAGAATAAATTAATAAGTTTAAATATTTGATTTTAAACTTTAGGAAATTGAATTTAATTAATTAATAAAGATTAATTGATTCAAGTTTATTAATTAAACAAAATTAATTATTTAATTAATTTTGGGGAAATGATTGAATGATTAGATAATTTGATTAAGATGATTAATTAACGATTAAAAAACCATTAATTAATAGAGGAGAATTAGTAATTAAATGTAAGGTCGCAAGTCTGTCAATTTTGGGGTGTCTACATTTGCCCCTCTTTGATACATCGAGGCTTATCACATTGTGTCAAAGAATATTCTATTTTTATCCTGCTCTAGCTTGCCCTGATGATAACAGGTGGATTTATGCCCCCTCAAAAAATTTGACTGAAAATTCACGACAAGAGCGACAATTTTTTGAAACTGCAAAATGACTGTCATGGCATCCCATAGTTTGTAAAAGTAGTTCAGATTACTGTAGATATTATCCGTGAAAGATTCTGGGGCCTGGGATGATAAAAAAGGGCTCCTTGAGGAATTAGGTTTTATGGTGATCATTTATAAATAGCTTGTAGGCCCTTTCATTTGTTACATTGCACTTTGGAGTTCTTGATTCTCTGGTCAAATTTGGCTTCTGCTTTTCTTTGCTTCTTTGTTTATTTTAGTGATGGTTGGCCTTTCGGGAGTCATTCACCTATCTGACTGATTTCATACCTTCAGTCATCTAGAGGGTGCAGACGGTGCGATGAGTTTTGTAACCCTTGTGCATAAATTACTTGTCATTAATGTATTTTAATTCAATTACTTTTGTCTAAATTTTGCCAAATGTGCCACAATCAAGGTCATTTTTGCCACAATTGAGAGTTGCATTTCACAATTGATGATTCTATTTCATAAATTCTAGGTGTGCTGCATTTGGCAGTTTAATTGTTGTAATTGCAAGTTGTGTTTCACAATTATTATTTAGTTGTCGTAACTGATATAAGTGTTTCGTAACTGCTATATTAGTTTCATAATTGCTTGTATAGAATGAAAATTGGATTTTTAACCACATGTGTGATTGTGTCTATCAATTTTGATACTGGTTACTTTTACTTTTCTTTTGCTGATGGTTGGTGATGTTCTTCAATGTCGAGAGTCTAGACCACTAGGTTTGGTATACCGATTCCAAATTTATGAGGATGAGAGGGATATCCTTAGGCATTTAAGTTTATATTGGATTACATATATGCCCAAGATTGTTACCAATAGAGGTTTTATTTTTTCTTTACTCGAGAGATGACATTCTGATATGTGCACCTTTTATCTTCCTACTGGGGAGTGCACCTTGACGCTTGAGGATGTGTATCACATTCTCTAGGTTTCTATCTAGGATGCACTAGTAGAGTTCACCCAGCAACCTGACATTGTTGCCTTATCTCAGATGTCTAGTTTTCATATAGATCAGTTAGGGATGTTTGATCCCTATGATATCCCATGGTCTATATTTTTCCTTGGTTTAGACATATTGGCTACTTTGTTAGGTACCTTGATATATATGATTCTATGTTCCGACTATAGGCAACACGGTTCCTCCATAGGATGGGGATTTATTCTCCAGAGTATGGTGAAAGACCATACTATTTATGCATGGGGTCCATGTATTCTTACCCATATGTATTATCACATGTTCTACGTGGCTTACCAAGGTGGTAAGTCACTTGTATGCGGCATGACCTTACTCCAGATCTGGGCATGGGAGTGCATAGCTGTCTACAGCCCTGTTGGTGTCCATTATCTTCTTGTTGGGATACCTTATGTATTTCTCTATGATGGAGTCCCAATCCATTCCCATATGGGTCATCTTATGTATTGGAGGCAAAACCTTGACATGATGCCTTATTTTATCTGCAGGCCTTATAGATCCTGTCTTGTTTGGGATGGTGAGGATGCACACCTTCCTTTATGTTGATAGAGGAGGTTCCTGATTGGTCGCATCACTGAGCACATTCACATGATTGATTTGCACAACACTGATAGGTGTTGCAATAGTTTGGATAGTCTCAGGATGTGAGTGATTCCTATGCTTACTTTGTGCAGAGGTCCAAAGATATTACCCTTTGGGGAGCTATAATCCTAGTAGATGCTATGAGGGCCAAGTTTGAGGGTCTATGACCTATTCCATGGACGTGGTGATAAACCACCATTAATGCTAGTATATTTCTCATGTTTGATGTATTTCCTTTCTGATATATGATGCTCTCTTATTAGTCTCATATGCTTTCTTATCCATGTGGTACTGATGTTTGACCTTGTTGTTATGCAGTCACTACTCCACAATTTGATGCTTGGTGGTTGCAGTCTCGACTTGTTGTCGTAATAGATATTACCTATCCTATTACTAGTGTTATGATGAGGAGGCCATGACAGAGAGGTGGTGATCAAGGAAGAGGTCGAGGGAGGGATGGAGGTTGAGGTGGAAGTGGAGGGAGAGGGGAAGTATGAGGGTAGGTAGAGATAGAGGCCAAAGGGTGGGAGAGATGGAGGCTAAGGGGGTGGGAGAGGTAGAGGGATAGATGAAGGGATAGGAGACAGTGATGATCCTAATCTTGGGAGAGAAGAGAAATTTAGGAAAAGAGGAGGTGGACTTAGGGTGAGTGAGATTGCTCAGGTTTCTCTAGGATTGATCCTAGAGGAGGAGGAGGAGGAGGAGGAGGAGGATGCACCTCATCTTATTAGGAGGGTACAAATATGGACTGGTGAGGCTCCTATAGAGAGAGAGAGAGA